>JAOBRC010277130.1:0-13802 GCA_027575255.1 Scolionema suvaense
TATTGTTATTTTTGGTGTGAATATTTGAGGCAACTGTACGCATGTTATTAAACATTTGCCATGTCTTCAGACAATCTTGTTGGGCTTGCAGGTGTTAATTTATGCCCAAAAGTGGTGTTTTTCATGTTTTTTTCCAAATAAGTCATAAACTGTTCATCCGATTCTTGTCATTTTTGGTTTGAATATTAGGGACAACTGTACACATGTTTTTATCCATATGCCATGTCTCCGGAAAATCTCGTTTGGCTTGCGGATGGCAATTTATGCACCAAAATGGCGATTTTAAGGGTTTTTTCTACACATGTCATAAACAATTAGTCTGTTTATTGTTATTTTTGGTGTATTTTTTGAAAAAGAATATTGTTTGATATGTCAAAATAGTAGCCTGCTCATTCGGTTATGTATCGGTGGTATTCCACGGCGTGTGATCACTTGTATATGCTTCTAAACGAGAGTTTTCTGCATTTATTTGCCATTCTTGGAGTATTTTTTGATGTTTAAAAATTATTTACTGAACGTTCGGTAATGTATTGGTGTTTTTATATGGCATTTTATCAATCTTTTCAGGCCACTAAACAAGGTTTTTTTTTCTGCATTTCCTTGTCTTTCCACAAACATTTTTTCCTAAGTTGCTTTCTGTGGCAGGTAACTTCGATATTCTTGGAAAGGTTTTCATTGCATGTTCTGTAGGATCAGAAATGCTGGTGCGTTGCCCTGTGAGTGGGCTATTTCCTTATACTGATCCGTTTGGCGGAAAGCTCATTGGATACCAACGAAAAGACAAAAACTGCATACAGAATACACTGCTGAACAAGATTTTAAAGTTTTGAAATTATCAGAAAGATTCAGCATACAAACATATAGTGAGATTTTTCTACGTCTGGTTGAAACTAGGTGCTTTCGGGTCGACTTTTCTACTGAAGCAGGACTTTACGTATGAAAGGAAAGTCAATCGGATTCCCAAGAATGGTGTTTTCTTCTTAATGAGGGTGACTCCGCCTGCAGTAGTGCCACTCTCCTGCGCCGCTGTCTGTTGGTAGGGGATTCTTTTAGCTTTCCAAGGGTGCCTCAGAGCAAGGAGAAACCACCATTCCCTGCTAAATTTTGACGACACGTAAATGTTTTTGTTTGCGTTTTGCAACTGCTGAGTTGCAACCTAAATTGAATCCTATATGTTGACCTCAACTTAAACCGTCATGAAGTTAGCATATCTGAACCAGACTGTTTCTCTTCTAGTTTGGAGTAAATATAGTTATTAAAGTTCATGCAGGCCGAAATTTGTGGCAAAATATTTTCGTATTGTTTTTAGCCCAGCATGTCCTGGAAAATTTCAATTCAGGTTTAAGTTAAGCTAATGTTTTGGTTAAGCTGGATCAAGGAAATTAGCCAAACTGGTTAGCTTAATATTTAGTGTAACTCTCAGCATTATCTCAGCCATTGAAATTCAGATAAGTTAGCCTCGACACATAATTTGCCAAGGTGAAGCAAGACCCCTTCGGCAAAAATACCTCGGCAATGCTTCGGCAAAAAAATGTTCAGTCATTACTATGCACCTCCTCGGCAATCACCATGGCAAATAGCCGCGAGACGTAAACAAGTCAGTTACTCCAACATTATGGTTGTTGCATAGAGGATAGGCCCAGGCTTTAAATCTGTATCTATGGCAGATAGAATTCTGCTGCTGCAAGAACGCTGAAATCAGTTTGAGAGAAATTTCAGCCAAGCTGAATTTGAAAAGAAACAGGAAGAAAGAGTGGAAACCTGCCTGCCTGCTGCTTTGAAACCAACCCAAACAAGTGAGATCTGTCGCAGCCGCAACTCCCATCTTGAATCCGGATGCGCCATTATGATTCCAAAGTTTCCAAGAGCCTGATTGGTCAACCGAAGAAGATTTCCAAGAAAAAGACACGCTCCTACACAGCATCAACCACTGTCGAAGGAGTGTAGTTTTTGACACTTTCCTAGGCAATATTAACTGATCGCAAGAGAAGTAAAGATTCTGAACAAGTCCTTGTTTACTTCCAGTAGTGCGAATGCGGAGCTCTTACAGTGATCAAATATATCGCAGCAAAATTATGTAGGAGGTTTTCTAAATTAATTTCTAGGGCAACAGTAAATGTTTCCAAGTATATTCAACCCAATAGCACATGTGCACGACATGGGGCGAATTTTTGACGTTTGACTACTTGACTGCTTTTACTTGCAATATAGGTGGCGCGCAGGATCAGAAGATTGAAGAGAGAAGGAATTGAAGAGCTTTGTTGCTCTATTAAAATATATCTAAGCAATGTGAAGTCCACTTATGCAAGATTTGTTTCGTCAAACGCACTTGGGAAACACTACATACTGTATGGAAACATCTTTATAAAGAATCTGATTTATGCGTTTGCCTGTGGATACCTTGGCACTTTTTTTTGCCGAGGCTACACGCTAGAAATGCAATATGCTTCGGCAATTGCCAAATGCCGAGGTGAATTTCAATGGCTGCATCTGGAAAAATTTCTAGAAGAGGGGGATAGGAACTTTTTCGTAAAAGGGGAGGGGTAAAATGGGTGAAGGATGCAGTAAACATGAAGGAATACAAACATATGTTCATCTGTGAACAATTTAAGTCATAAATCTAAATGCGCCTCTGATTGAGACGTAAAACGCTTCAAAAATGTGTGTGTGTGTGTGGGGCGGGGTTAGATGGGACCGCTCTGCATACTTTGTTATTATCACCGCACATATTTTAGTCGGGAAAATCAGTTAGCTCTTATATTTAGCTTAGAAAAGCGATTTCGGTTGGGTTAAGGTTTGAGTTAGCCTTAAATTTTCTGTACAGGTAGAAGAAAGTTCACCAAAACATCGCCACAGCAGCGTAAAAAGGATCGTTAGAACAGCGTAAGACCAACAAAAAAAGATCGCTAGAATATCGTAAGAACTAAAAAGATGTTGCGTTAAAAGCAAAAGCTAAAAAATGAAGTCGCTGCAACTATGCAAGAACTAAAAAAAGATCGCCAAACTGCGTACGGAACGAAAAAAGAGCGCAAGATCGGTCGAATAGTGTAGCAAATGAAAGAAGACCGTTAAGACAGCGTAGGAACAAGAAAAAAAAGATCGAAAAAAGAGCGTACTAAAAACAAAATCGCTAGAACAGCTTACAGACAAAAAAAATATTGATGGCACTGCGTAAGAACCAAAAGGAATATCGCTAGAACAGCGTATCAACTAAGAAAAAATAGAATATCGTATCACCTAAAAAAGATCGCTAGAACAGCGTAAAAACTAAAAAAAAAGATCACTAGAACAGCGTATGAACTACAAAAAAAAGATCGCTAGAACAGCATAAAAACTAAAAAAGAGATCACTAAAACAGACCTAAACAAAGCTCGGTACAATAGCGGAAGAACTAAAAAAGATCATTAGGATTGCGAGGGAACGTAAAAAAAGATCTTGGGATAAACTACAGAAAAGATCGCTAGAACAGCGCAAGAACCAAGAAAAAGATCGCTAGAAAAGTGGGAGACCTAAAAAAAGTACCGGTAGAATAGCATAACAACTAAATAAAAAGATCGGTGGAATAGTGTGGGAACTTAGAAAAAGATCGTTGGAACAGCTTATAAACTAAATAGAAAAGATATCGCTAGAACAATGTAAGAAAAGAGTTAGACCTAAGAAAGACCGGTAGAATGGCGTAAGAACAAAAAGCACATTGTTGGAACAGCGCAAGGAGAAAAAGTCCGCTAGAGAAGCGCAAGAAATAAAACAAAGATCCCTACAAGAGGGACAGAGCTAAAGAACAGGCTATGACTAAAAGAGGACACCAGATTAATAAATGGCGATCAGCTTATGAGAACTGTGTGCAAAGTGCGTTCGTTTCGCGTACGAAGTGAGTGGTCCTGTAAATTGCTTTCCACGCACTCAGAACTCACTTTTTAATTGATGTAATTGGGCACGCACTTTTCTGCGAGTTCTTTGTTGATGGACGCACAAAGTGTGTACGCGTGAGCTGAACCATATTTTTGAGCGGTATTGTAGTTCATGGTCTAAATACAGAACAAGTTGCACTGCCTGCTGTGCATTTTGTGGATCCAGCTAACCTAGTGGTTACACATAATCCAAATCCTGCCTGGTACATCTGTTCAGATGCGTCTCCTAGATCGACTAGGGACCATAAACACCTGATGGTCTGGCTGCAACAAGATCTGGTTCAACTCTATCTGGTACTGGCTATGGTGCAGACCATCCATCCAGTAGCAGCTCCTGGATCAACTGAGAGCTACACATTACCTGGTCTGGCTGCCACACGATGGCCAATACCTGCTCCACGGTGTATCCACTCAGTCAACGTAGTTAGATATGGCCTTGATCATATTCACTGGCCGCACTCTTGAAGACCATGTCACAAAGAAATGTGTATGCATGAAGAGGAAGAAACCTGCCAAACTACCTACTGCTCCTGTCCGAACAATCAGCACATCTGCACCATTTGAATTGATTGGTGTTGACTTTCTCCACCTGAATAAATGTGCAGGAGGGTAGGAATATGTCCTGGTAGTTGTAGACAATTTCAACGGATTCTCCCAGGCCTATGCCACCCAGCACAAATCTGGGAAAACTGCCCCCCTCCATTTACTTCAATGATTCATTCCTCAAATTTGGTTGGCCAGTCAAACTATTGCACGCTCAAGGTGGTGAGTTTGAGAACATTATTATGAAAGAACTGGAGAAGTTGTGAGAATGACGTAGTTTAACCCGTCATGCAGTGGGCAAGTCAAGAGGATGAACAGAAGTCTCTTCAATATGTTAAAAATCCTCAAAGATTCTCGAAAGTCACGCTGGAGAGATGCACTTCCCAAGCTCACGTATGCGTACAATGCCACTTTATGTGAGACCACAGGATACAGTCCCTTCTACCTTATGTTTGGTAGAGAACCTAGGCTGCCAATAGACAACATATTGCAATAGACTGATTCTGATTGCCATGGCTCGGTGGACAACACCTACGTACAAGAATCGCAAAGACAAATTGAACAAGCTTATGAGATTGCTCATAACAGGTCAGTCAAAAAGCATCTGTGGCATGCCAATCATAGGAATAAAAGGGCAAACCAAAAGCAGCTGCAGTCCGGTGATAAAGTGTTGGTGAGGAACTTGTCTGAAAGAGGAGCAACAAGGAAAACTGCGGTCTTTTTGGGAGGATGCCATGTACGAGGTGATTGATGCAGAGGGAGAGAATGGGTTTGTTTTCAAAGTGCAGCCAGTGAATGGCAAAAGAGGGGAACAGACATTGCACAGGAACCTATTGTTGCCCTGCAGTTTGTTCGACGAATAGAATGGGGAGTGCGAGGCTGCAAAAGATTAAAGCAGCAAGAATCTTGGGAAGTGAGCCACTGTCAAGGTTACTTCGCTTATATGATCAGGTAAAGATCTTTGCATTTTTGTACTAAGTGTCCTTTTCAGAGCAAAGAATTCTCTATATTTGACATATTGGTCAGATATCAGATTCTCAAAATGATCTAAATGTTTACAGTCGGCTAGCTTTTCTTATTTATATCATCAGGACAGCATTTCTGTGTCCAGAATGTAAAGACATTTTTACTCAGCATAAAATTTGCTTCCATTTGATATGCTGGAAGTAAACTTTCTCAAAAAACATTTTTCGTTAAACAATTTAATGACGTCATCAGGCACGTAACACCAGGGGCCTGATTTTTTTGGTCGCCCTTGAGAATGAAAGTCCCTGATGTACGTGTGTCAAATCAAGGAAAACTTTTCCGGTTACCTAATATGCTAGTTTTTTTGTGGAATTTTCCCTGTCTAATCTACTTACCATCTTCACTCATGTCTTCTCTCGCTTCAACTGACACAATGCAGCTATGCTTCGTTGACACAAATTTTATTTTCTTTCTTCGGGTATATAGTTACAATCATCTGAATTCTCAAGCACGCCATTGTCCATGGGGTAGTGTGACATTGTCTGATTTAACTATTACACCACGGAACCATGTGACCATTTAGCAATCCATTGCCAAGTTCGGTCACTGGATGCATTGGTCAAGATTCTCCAACCAGCTGTAAATGACGTTCTGTCGTTATCCTTTATTTGTTATTCTTCATGGATCTTTGGCCTGTGATAGCTGTACATCAGTATTTACATCGCCTCCACGCTCAAGATTGTCCATTGTTTATCTTTGCAGATGGTGCATCTCTCACCAGTGTTCCTGTCCGACTTCCTACTATGTATATATCAATGCTCCCATACTTATATCTCAACACCTACCCATTCTGAGCTGGAGGGGCATCCTGAGCAGCAGGCCTTGCTGATATCTCCATTTGCACAATTGGTCGCTGGTCTAGCCATACATTCCTGCTTCATATATGTGCTCTGAATCCTTCATTCGTCCAATTGTATGCAACCTCAATGGTGAACTCTGGAATGAGCAATCATGCATGGGATCCGAATAGTTAAGCATCTTATCAGACATACAGTAACGTGCACTGGTTTGTTGAGGAATCTGTGGCATTAATTTGGTGTACTATGTAGCCTTTGTTCAAGATCCTTGCTTCATGCTTCGCATAGGGTCTTTATGTAAGAGCCCAATTTGCTGTTGCAGCTTGTTTTCCAAGCTCTATTGTTAACTATGTAATTATGTATACACTGTGTTAGCAAATGCGTTTGCATAATTTGTTACAAGACGGCGAATTAACAAATGTTGATAGGTAGATAATCATGGTACTATTGACAAGTCACCCCATGTAGCTGTAGTAGTGCCTGGGAGCTAAACATATCCTATTCACATCCTACTGTATCTGGATCTACACCCAGCCCTAGTCATTCCTGGGTTGTTTCTAAGGAACTTAGTTTCATATTTACATATCCAGCTGTTGTTGTACCTGAATTTTGTTTACATGTAGATACTTGAATATATTAGCCTGCGTTCATTCCCTGCTGTAGTTATGCCAGGAATTGAGGTGTCATTGGTTGTGTACCCTATCGTAGTCGTTCCAGGGATTTTGAGTTTCACTGGCCATCCTTAGCTGTCTTATACTTCAAGCTTAATTCACTGTGAGTATCCCAGACTCGCCCCAAAATGTTTTGTTTACTTGTGTTTGACAGTTTGGACTCAAGTTCATGACTGTTAAATGTGCTTGAGCTTGGTTAGTGCAAACAAAACAAACCATGAACAAAAAACAGAAACAGTTGAGCATGCGTGATGCTGTCACCCCCTGTTTACTAATTGCATGGTATTTGTGCCTTGCTCCAATAATCATCATTCTGACTGTTGATGCTAGTTGTGTTTTGCACCCTCCCTCTCCCATGTGCAGTCTCTTTATCCCCTATAATGCTAGCCTGGTATCCTGGCATTCTGCTGCATATCTTCTGAACATTTTTTTGGTGGCCTATTCTTTTCGACTGTCTTCTGCTACCCCATGTTTTCCCTTGCTTCGTTCAAAGTTATTTCTGGATTAATAGCCTGTTTTCGACTACTTGCATGAGGTGACACATACACTTGCGGTGCATTTATTTGCTGAGATGGTATTAGCGTCCATTTAATTAATTAGCATAAGTATGCATGTATATGCTGTTGGTTTATCCTGTGGTAAGCAATTAGCTGCTCATGTTTGTCAACCGTTTACAGTACTTGCTTGTCCACGTTATAGTCATGTTTCACATTCATGACTATGACAACTTCTTGATTTTCATTGCACCTTGGTTGCTTGTTGTATGCTTTCCACGGTTGTATGTATGCTTCATTAGCATTGTTCATCACAGGTTGAAATTAAAAACATTTTTTGGGCTGGACGTTTTTCAAGGCCGGCTAGCAAAGTTGAGGCACCGAGGTGTGTACGGTGCTGCAAGCCCTCAATTGAGTTATGGGACGAAGCTCATTGAAGTTTTCAACCTTCTATATGGCCTAAATTTTCTGTATTTATACTTTTTTTCTGGCGCACATAATTGCATCGTTCTTGTTGGTTTTACTCGGCGTTGTTCTTTTTTTGTAGTTTGAGTCTTATATATACCTTTAAAACAGAAGATCCAAAGATAGCGGAATACGTAGATATACGTTTTTTTTACCATGTTCACCTCAAACGCTTATAACGTGGAAACGTCTGGACCTCCACAGAACCAAAGTCAGTTAAATTTTCTTTCTAATGGTCGAAATCCGACATCTCTAGCTTCTATCTCACTCAGAAGTTATGCCGGTTTCAAGAATGACAAAATGGATGGATCTTTTAGGTGTCAATGCAACAAATGAGAACGAGACAGAACGGCACCCTTTTGATCGCCATGTGTATATCGCTATATATTAAGAATATGCTACAAAAATAATCGTATTGATCATTATTACTATATATCCCATTAACGTAGGTTCAAACATATTTCTCAAATTGGTGAAAGGTTGGTTAATTTGGAAAAGCAGTGAAGGGTCAACAGCCAATCAACAGTGCTCAAAAATCAGTTTTTTGAAAGAGATACAGGCGAATCTTTTTTTACATTAATATTTCGGAAAGGTAACTACAGCTGTATGCTGCTTGTAGACATCCTCTGTGGCTGAAGCTCAAGTTGTTTATTCGACTTTTTCTAGGAAAATCTTTAAAAAAACAATAACTTGTTGGATGGAAAGCCAAACTTTCATTACTTCACACCGTCAACATAAAACACAAAATCTGACCTACCCGTGCTTTTACTTGCGTTTGTCTCTGCCACTCGTTTGTAATTCGGTAGCGAAAATCGTTTCGTCCAACAATTCCGTCCGACAATAAAAGAGGAGCTACTAAATTTAATTTTTTAAGAAAATGAAAATCCTAGCAAATTTATCCACCTGCTTTTTTACACACATAAGCAATTGCGCCAACCGAAAATGGCAACCAGAGAAAGAGCAAAACAGTGACCTTGAACTATGCAAGCCGCAAATTCAGCCTAAATATTTTACCTTTCTATCGATTGTGTCGTGGTGAGCAAGTGTCACAGTGAGCAATTTTCACAGTGAGCAAGTGTCACAGTGAGCAAGTGTCACAGTGAGCAAGTGTCTCTTTGGCAAATGTCCAGTGAGCAATTGTCAGTGAGCAACAGTCACAACGAGCAACTGTCGAGTGAGCAACTGTCGAGTGAACAACTGTCACTTAACTGAATGAAGTTGATCATCATGATGCAATAAGAGGAGATGCAATCTACGCAGGAATAGTGCTCGCACAGAAATGCGACCAACCCACCCGTGTTCAGCCGGAGTTGACCGTACATATGCTACCGGAAACTGAAGCATGAAAATATCCACAGAAGTTTTTCTGGCTTTTTGGCTCCCCCTGCCATATATTGCGGAGAAAAGTTTAGGAACCGTTTCGCAAACCAAGCTTTATTTTACTGTTATAGAATTTATCGATACGTATTCTGACCAAATTTGAAACATTTTAGGTCAAAGGGTCATGTGATTTGGGCAAATTTCCAAATATGGGTCAAAAATTCGTGAAAATTGAAAACTCAAGAAAATCCAATTGTTTCAAGCGGGATATTTTTTTAATGCTCGAGATACGATGTAAAACGTTAAGACCAACTGAATAAAACAAACTTCATTGAATTTGAAGCAATTTTTTGGTTACTATGGGCAAAAATGTGATTTTTGGGCAAAGTCAGGCCAAACATGAGCTATTTTACATGTGGTTACGTATGGCGTCATATCTAAAGGAGCCTGGGTCGAGAAACAATTCTATCTACTTTTTTGAAGTCTTTTAGGGTTAAGGGAACTTACTACCAAGTTTTAGCTTTATAACTACTCCAGAACAGAAATTACGATGGGGGGCCAAAGAGCCGCCCGCGCGTTTTTGAAACACAAAAAAGCCTGCGTCAGATAGGTTTAAGAAATTCTGATTTTCATGGCAAGTTTGAAGCTTCTGCTGGAAGAATGCGACCTTTGGTGAAATGGTTTTTCGCTTATCTCGTAAATTTTAGGTGGTTTTTAAACTATTGCTGATTAAATTATGTTGTCCGAACGTTTTCGAAGTTATTGTATATATTTGTTTTTTTTCTGCAAAATATGTTACTCCTGATAAAACGGTAAGTTGAAGATCCTTGTGACTGGTGTGATGTCACCAAAAGCGATCCATCAAGTTCCTATTTAATGGATAATAATGATTTTCTGGTAGAAAACATATTTGCTTATATAATAGTTGAAGCACACCTGGTGGGCTAGTGAAAAAAATCTCAGGCTAGTGAAAATATGTTACTGCTAGCATGACAGGGCTAGTACCGAAAAACCTTAAGATACACCACTGAGATTGAAATATTTGCATTATCCTGAGTTTGACCAGGATCTGAATTTAGGGTAGGATAATGAAATTCAAGAATTAAGCATCAAGATGAAGATATCTTTCAACTGGTAGTGCCGGTGGCTCAAATACTTTAGATTTAGGGTCCCGATGGCAATATAATTGTTACGTTATATAAGCTATTGAAAAATTTCTTATTTCTACAGTTCTATCGGATCCTGTTCTTTTAAAAAGTCACCCTAGCTGTAGTTTTACCAGGGTGCTTAACATATTCTATTCACATCCTACAGTAGCTATACCTGGCTCTGTGCCCAGCCCTAGTTATAGTTGGGTCGTTACTGGGCAACATAGGTTGATTTACGCATCCAAGGATTAAGAGTGTCATTAGTCATACCCTGCTGTAGTTATGCAAGGGATTGTCAGTTTAATCGGTTGTACCCTGCTTTAGTTATACCAGGGATTGTGAGTTTCATTGGTCGTACCCTGCTTTAGTTTTACCTGGGTTAAGATTAATGCACCTTAAGTCCAAAAATGTAGATAAGATGTATTATCTTGTGTTTGATAGTGTGGACTCTAGCTGATGGCTGTAACTTTGAAATAGTAACCATGAGACATATCCAACGTTTAAAAAGAAAATATGGTGTTTAAGTATGTCTACTTCTTCATTATTGGACTCCCGCGTTAGCGGAGGAGTCCTGTGAAATGAGGTCTGTCCGTCTGTCCTTCAGTCCGTCACCAACGCATCTTCCCAGATGATTGTTCAATTAATTTTTATCTGAAATTTGGTGTGAAGGTAACAATCCGTAATTGAGGAAAAGTGATGGAGCCAGAGCATTGAAAAAAAATTTTTTTCGCTTGCAGGTGGCAATTAATGCCCCAAAATGGCTATTTTTAGGGTTTTTAAAGAATATTTCAAAATCGTTTTATTACTTTTTCGTGGTTTTTGGTGTTAAACTACAGGGCAATAGTAGTTATGCTGTGGACCAAGTGTCCTATCTGGGGAAGCTCTTCGGTTTGCAGGTGGCAATTTGTACACGTCCAAAACGGCGTTTTTCATCGTTTTTCCAAATAAGTCAGAAACTGTTTATCCGATTCTTGTCATTTTTAGTGTGAGTAGTAGGGGCATTTCTACGCATATTTTGAACTGAATTTTTGGTGGGAATATTAGGGGCATTCCTACGTATGTTTTGAACCGGATGCCATTTGTCCTGAAAATCTTGTTTGGCTTGAGGATAGCAATTTACCTCTAGAACTGGCAATTTTCAGGTCTTTTTCCACGTATGTCATGAATGGTTAATCTGTTTATGGTTATTTTTGATGTGAATATTTGGGGCAACTGTATGCATGTTTTAAACCATGTGTCATTTCTCCGGAGAATCTCGTTTGGCTTTGAAGTGGCAATTTATGCCAAAAATTGGTGTTTTTCATGTTTGTTCCACATATGTCAAAACATGTTCATCCGATTCTTGTCATTTTTTGTTTGAATTAGGGGCCATTCTACGCATGTTTGAACCATATGCCATGTCTCCTAGCCTGCTCACAGACTGCTCAAGAAAGTTAACCTTCTCTCACAATCTGCTCACCTTTGTGCGTTAATGCAGTTTGCTACGTCAGTGCGAATTCCATACCCTATTGAGCAGACCACTCTGCCACCTGCTTTCATACTGCGCAGTTTGCAATAAACAAACTTGAATCTTGGCACGCATTCCAGCTCTTGCTATGATACATTGCATAATTAGTAGCTGTGCCTTTGTCTTGTTTTCGTGAGACCTTGCTAATTTTTTGCCAAGCTGCATAACATTAGCACCCAATGTTAGCAGACCTAGCAAATGGGTGAAGTGTGCTAGGTCTGGGAGCAGGGTAATGCCTCCTGACAATCTGGTTTGGCTTGCAGGTGACAATTTATGTCCAAAAATGATGGTTTTCAGGTTTTTTTCCAAATATGTTATAAATGATTCATCCGTTTTTTTGTCATTTTTGTTGTGATTCGTAGTGGCCTCTCTACATATGTTATGAACCATGTGGGTGGTAATTTAAGTCAGAAAATGGTTATGTTCAGGTTTTTTCCAGTTGTGTCAACAATGGTGTATCGTTTCACTTTTGGCGTAGTTCTTAGGGGCAACTAAGTATGTGTTAATACCTGTGCTTTATATTTTGGGAATATGTGACATTGTTCACCATGTGATGACAATTTGTGTCAGTAATGGCTGTTTTAGGGTATTTTCATAGTGTTTCAAGAACACTTCATTAAGTGTTTTTGATTTGTGGTGCAAATTTTATGACTTAGATAGATTCTCAAGTTTGCGGGAGTCTACTAATTATGTGACTTGGTTTTCCTCAAAATTTGCTGATCAAGCAAAATTTTTTGCTGACAATGATATCCACAGGCTTATATGACTACGAGTTTAGAAAATGCACATCAGAGGCTAGTTTGTTGCCAAATTTCTACTTTCCAGCATAACTACTTCATAAGGTTGGATGTGAAGTGGGTAGTTTTACCTCACCCCCTAAATAGGGTGGAGTCGGACCCCCCCCCCTTTAATAGGCTTCACTGAGATGATTTTGTAGTTATGTATTTTGTATATGCGTTATTATGCATATTTACACATCTTTGCTACCTGGATTTGTCGATGCCCATTGTTCCATCTGATGGCAACTAAAGTTAAAGTTCTTTCCTTCTCTATATATATTTATCGATATTTTATATTTTGTTTGTTAGATGGTTAACATTGCTATGAAAATAAATTGCCGACTTTGCACTGCCGCCTGCAAAAATAGAATAAATGTGTTGCCATAAAAGTTGATGCGTACGTGTGCACATACCGAAATTTCAACTTTTCGTGGCCTAACAAGTATATGCTTTGTGTACGCGCACTTTTCTGACTGCTGTGCATCGGATTCTTCCAATGCGATCATAGGACTTGGTTCTGTTATTGGCTGATTTTATGTCCATCTATGCCATTGGCAAATAATTTCTGTCCTGTTCAGGGGGCCTAAATCCTCCAACATCACACGATTTTGCTCTTGGTTCCTGCCCAATTATTTCTTTCACTCTCATTGAATTTGTGTACGCATTATAGTGTATTACTATTGTCAGGGCATATTCTAGAAGGCAGGGTATGTGTTTCCAAGAAAAGCACTTGCAGGTTTTTCCCTGAGAAGCACATGATCAAGTGTGTGTCCCTTTGCACGCGGGTAAACTGCCGCTATACGAGTGCTATCCTTTGTCAGTCATCGTGCTGGGAGATTCCTCATGCAATAGAAATTCGTGTGGGTGAAAATTTTGCTAACGACATATAATCTCAGATTTCCAGCTCCGCAGATATGTGAAGTAAACACGATTGAAGACGGCTCACATAAGGTATCTGGAATTAGCGTATGTGTTTCAGAAGACCGACTCCCTCTGCAAGTGACTTGCACTGCGTAGTGGGTCTTTTGGAACACTTATCATAGTTTGCACCCCCCCATCCTACTGGGGGGGAGGTTGAGCAATTTTCCAAAAAATGCTCAAGGCGGGGGTTGAGCCAAATCTGGATTTGTGCTGGGGGTTG
>JAOBRC010277241.1:0-13799 GCA_027575255.1 Scolionema suvaense
CTGTGTTAGGGTTTTTTCATGTTTCAAGAACACTTTATTACGTTTGCGTGATTTGTGGTGCAAATCTTATGGCTAACATGCTATTCTGTTCTTGTATTTGATGCAGAGATTCTCAATTAAGTTTGCGGGAGTCCACTAATTATGTGACTTGTTTTCCAGAAAAGTTTCTTCTCCGGCGCTTAATGAAACCCCCCTGATTACACAATTTTTCTGGAAATCCACCCAGATTCATTTATTCACACACCTCCCTTTTGAGAAAGTTTCGTGAAATGTAGACCTCCCTGTTATTACACCCCATCCTCCCCCTACAATTGGCTGCCAAGGAGTATATCCTTTTTGAACGATCATCCATTTTTTCAATACTATTTTTGTGATAGACTTTCTGCCAAGTAAAAGAAATGGAAAAAGTCATGATTATAAGTGGGGAGATCATATGATTTATCATGATATTTAATGATGAGCTCATCTGAGTAATGGTGATTTAAGTGGTGAGATCATATGATTTATTGTGATTTTAAGTGATAAGACCATGAGTTATCATGGTTTTAAGTGATGAGCTCATCTGAGTAATGATGATTTAAGTGGTGAGATCGTATAATTTATCATGATTTAACGGATGAGCTCATGAGATTTATCATTACCGTAATTGTCTGAATGAGCTCATTTAATTGTCTACCTTTCAAAGGGGGCGCTCATTCGGGCCGGGGCGCTCATTACAAAAAATAGCAAATGGGCACTAGTTGTGAAAATTTTCCAGGCAAAACAAAAAGCAAAAGTAAAGAACTCTGGCTAAAGCTCTATGTCTATATCCTCTTGTTCATTCTCGTTCCATTTTAGTAAACCCCCTGGGTATAAAAGCACTAAAAAAATATCTTACTGAAGATGATTCTTCTCTTGCTCTTCATTGCTAATAAGTATCTGTATTTCCAAACAAATTTCCAAATGAGCGCCCCTTTCCTGGTTTGAGGGAGGCGCTAATTTAAGCCAGGGCACTCATTAAATTTCTCAGTTGTCAAGAGGGGCGCTTATTTGAGGGGACGCTCATTTAAGCCGGAGCTCTCTTTCAGATAATTACGATATACAAGTGTTATTTGCCATAAGCTTGACCTGCTAAAGTAGTACAATTGTTTTCTGATCTAACAACATGTTTGTTTACTGACAACGACATGCCAAATTTGATCAGCAGGCCCTCAAAAATCTGTGTTCTCTTTTTCGACGAGGCTGGCTTTGATTTTTTTTGTGCTTTTTGTCTAAGCTGCAACTAATTGACGTCACATTTCTACGGACTTTTCATGTGATTCTATGATACAAAATATGCCTATATCTCTAAAAATGCTGCCAACTGCACGAAATAGCGTGCCATTTGTTTTGCTTATGTCAAAACGAGATTATTGCGCTTCATTTATGTTTTAGTGCAAGGGATCATTTTAAGGATCACTTAAACTCTGAAAGTCTACAAGCACCAGTATGATCCAACTCGAACAGTGAAGCGTCAATTCTCGATTGCAGAAGTACAGGAACTTTTTACCTTTGTATTGCCTTTTGTCAGGCTGTGGCAATTTGGTTGACAGATGCTATGATTCTGTAGATTGTTGTTCTACGTGTTCAATGGTCATGCTTATTCGTTTCTCTCACAGATGGGGCACTTACTGTAAAAGACCAATCTGCTTCTTTGGTTTTGCCTGTGTTGACCATAGCAGAGGAAACAACTTTTTGTCTTGCCTTCTCATATTTACTGAAGATTCCGAATAATAACGTTAACGGTAGGATGGTTGTGAAAGTCATTGGTGATGTCTTTACTACTCTGCCAGTGCAACAGGCAAAGCACATGATTCAAGCTGAATTTACAAGGGATGATGAATCGGTTGAGGTATTTTAGTTTTCTATTTTGATGTGTGATTATTATATTGTCGGTTTGTGGAAGCCCTGCTTTCTTAATGGGGGTAAAAAGCTTTCGGAAGTGAGGATGACTAAATGTTGTGATTAGAATAGAGATAGGATAACATTAATAACAATAACACTATTTAGCATGCCATACTTGTCACTGTACGAGACAGCCAGACTTAGTTCATGTCTTGGTTCAAAGGTAATTGTTGCAGAATGCTTAATTTATCAGATTTTTTTTAGGTTTTTCTGTATTTTGGGGGGAATTTATTTTCGCGGCTCAACGGTGGATAAATTTTGGGATAATTAATTGCGATTGAGTACTTTTGGAGGTAAAAAAAGGATTTTAATATGGCAGATTTGCCCGAGAACCGTGAAATTTGCGAAATTTTCTTCCCAGAAAAATTTTTTCGCATGAGGTAATATAGGATTTGTTGATAAGTTTAATGTATGCTTGAGCAGTTTCTCTGATTCGCAAATTGGACGTCACCAAGGATCATTATTTGCATGGAACCCGGTTCATAATTAACCTACAGTTGCAGGTTTTTGGATTCCTTCTCGTGTTTGGATGTCTAGTTCGTCACACGAGTGCGTTATTAGGGAGCAACACTTTGGAGTCCCCGATTTTTCTCTGAAGCGTTACAATACTGGGAAGTTAGCAATTGACTGTTTTATTCGAAACATTCATGGTTCTTTGAGATTTCTGTGGAGTCAGAATTTACCCTGATACCTTGCCTGAGTTAATAAAATGCATTGCCTAAGGATGATGGGAGATTAACTATTCTCAGAATTTCTATTATGTCAAGTGATTCGTGATTATGCGCACATTGCTATGGTTTGAATGGTCGAGGCTGTCGCTAATTAGTGGAAATAAAGCGAGGCCTACTTACTGCTTGATTCCTGTCGATTGATGGCGATAATTATTTACCGACAAAAGATGCCATTTGAGAACTCAGATTATGCAAGACAAGACCTGAAATCCTGGATCTGGCAACTTGTTTTGACCACCTCGAGGGCAAGAATCTACAAGGAACGCCAGCATTTTGATAGGTCGGGAGAATAATGGTAGCGTAATGTTTATAAAGGAAGTTTTAGAAGGCTTTGAAGCGAAAGAAGGATTGTTTTAAATAAGGTGTTAGAGGTTCAATTTTTGGAGTGTAAATCTTTTCTAGCAAGCTCCCTTCTATTAATTTTATATGAATTTGAGATACTGAATCCATAGTCAATCGAAATATGTTCGTCTTCTGATGTGATTTTGGTAACTCTAATAAGAACACCACTAAGCTACATATAACTAAAATTCATGAAACTTTCGCGGGAATAAACTTTCGCGATTTTGTGAAAGTTTTCCCTCGGAAAATTCAGAATTGCCAAAGAAAAAGAAAGCAATGAAAAGAAAGTGGCAACAACTAAAAGCAAATTCTTTTTGCCCTGACAACAAGAGGAGGGGAAGCGAACACAGAGAGGAGCAGCACAAAGCTGAACTAAAAAATACTTTGTTGTATTTTATCTTCCCCGCGAACTTTTTTTCCTGTGACAAACCTACTCACGAGAGAATTTTCCCGCGAGAATATTTACAAAGGCCAATTTGCGAAATTTCTTTTCGCGAAATGTGAAATTTTCACGGGTTGGCGGATCCGTGAAAGTTTCTTCCGGCGAAATTTTCGGACCATAAAGTAAGTTTTTATCAGAAACAAAGCAAGTGGCGCTATTAGCACGAATTTTAATGCCAACAGTTTTTTTGTACGTTTCTTCATCGAATGTTTACCAAAACTGTTCTAAATTCCAGTATTAATCTAACGTAGCATCATTGCTTGCAAAAATATTGATCAATTTGGTATGTTTATTGGGGTTTATTTACTTGACTTTTTAGTATTCTTGCTTTCTCTGCAGACTTTTGAATTGCATTATCATGAGAAGAGAGTATCAAAAAATGTCATTGTTTATCATCAGTGAAGGGTTTAGTTTCAAATGCCGAGGGAAGTTCAGAAGTCCACGAATGTGCAGGTTTTATGTTGCTTGCAACTTCATCTTGTTTTTAACTGTGATGATCGTGCCTCGTTGAGTGAGTTGTGCACATAAAAATTGGGCTTTTCTATATTAGCAAACCATCGAAAAAAACAGTGTGCAGTTTTGTCAATGGTTATAGGAGCATGTTTTCTGTTGAATTTCCGGAGAGAGATGATTCTCTGTTTTTCTTCAGGAGAAATATCAATCAAAACCTGCGTGAACCCTGTGGTGCGAATTAGGTTCATTTTTCTTGGCTTCTATTCTCATTCTGTTGTAAAGATTTTGTGGATGGTGTTACGGGTTTTTATGTGTCTCATGACAGTATTGTATCTTTGTGTTGGTAATCTAAGATCTCTATTTATATTTTTGGACTCTGTGACCAGTTTCACTTTTGCCCTCTGGTGGGACGAGCAACTTCCAACAAGGTTTTCCTTTTGGCTGCTTTATTTGGCTTTGTTTTACTTAGCATCGGTATTGTTATTAAGTGTTGAATGTGTATCAGAATTCTTTCTTGAAATATTTGGTTTTTGTGAGTTGTCCCACTCACTTCAAGTTTCCAATTTAAGAAATGGAATCAACACATAAGGTATCAGTGTCATTGAATTGAGGGTTTTCGTGGTTATATGTTTCTTTAGGTTTCCTTTGAAGCAGAGAATCCTGCACCTGATGGGAAACTGACTGCCACGTTGTATGATGTTAGGATCAAAGCTGAACCTTGTGCCGAAGGTTAGCATGTTAGTTTTGTCGTTAGTATGCTAGCAACTTTGTGATTGTACCATAATGCTTTCGTTCTATTTTTGCTGTAGAGCCTGTTTCCTCTGCATATGGTCCTTTGTTGACAAATATTTGAAGAAAATAGTTTCCTCCGTTTTTTTTACGGAACAATGTTGCATTTTCTATCTGATTTTTGCTCTGATGACTAAGGTCAATGATAGCATAGATGAAACATTTATGAAATGAAATGACCCGTTACCTCTTTATCCTTCCATCAGTCTCCATTGCTTAATCTCTGAAATTAATTTCAAGTTTTATTTTCTCAATTACTATTTGGTCAATTTCTTAGAAATCAAAATCAAACTTTTAGCTAATGACTGTGTTGGATAATGCTGCATCTATGTTTGGGAATAGAGGGGATTTTGATTTTGGCTTGAGGCCATCATTAAAGTTTTCTACATTGGACCTATCTGGACTGTTTCTTAGGTCGGTGCAATTTTTGAGATGGGTTTGACTCCGTCAGAAGGTTGATTGACGTCCAAAGTTTGTCAGTTTTCGATAGGTGCTGGGAAAATTAATGATATGTCCAAAAGTACAGTACCAATACTGAGCTGGGAACTAGCTGAGAACAAAATTTTAAATCAGAGTCTGTAGGTTGAGTGACGCTGAAAGAGGCCGACATCCATCGTACATTGGCTTAAAGTCCGAACCACGATTTTCTTACCTTTCACTTATCTGTTGGGATTTTCTCATTACTGCATAGATAACGCAAACGAATTGATAAAAGTGTAGGTAATATATCTTTTAAAATGAGTTTGGGGAATATTCTGACTTCATTGATAATGTCACGGCATCCGACATGCCCTCAGATTGCCATTTGTGGGTCATTATTTGGACACTTTTTATGGGATTTTTAACAGCAAACACGTTCAGTAGAAAGTTCAATGTTTTGCTAATTTTTGTGTACTAATACAGTACTATCTCGCAGCATAAAAATATCGAGCATACCATAATTATTAGATCCCCTAGCTATTCACAGTCTAAGGTGAAAAATAGGGAAAATGAGGACAATAGTTGTTTTGCGATTTTTTTGTGGTTTTCTGCCAATGTTATGCAAATATTATTTTGAAAACAATCAAATGTTCATGAGCGATGGAACTTTGTTGGGTCTATGATCCGGACGCAAGTTACCATAATTATTTGATCCCAGATTTTCGTTGCTCAAGGAGGCATCTTAGGGCTAAGTATGGCCTTCCTGGTTTTTATTCCAGAAGTAACTTCAACCCCCCTGACTCACACGATTGTAGCTTCTAATGTTGTGCTCCCGTTTTCTGTTATGGTAGTCTTCGTTTGGTTTTAAAGTGGGATAATAGTAGGGTCAAAGCGTAGATTTTTTTGTGAAAATCAGCCATTTTTGATGGCGTCATGCTGCTTATGAAATGACGTCATTTCAGCAAATATGCTTTGGACGAGTTAAATATAATGATGAACTAGTTTTTGCCATCAGCCTATTTAACCAAAAAAGGGATTATTTCAGTGTTGCAACTTTGACAGTGATTTTTTCAAATTCTGTGCCTACAATTTTTTTTTAAATTCCTTTCAGATGTGACATGCGTGCCAAACAAGTTTCATGTCTATTGAAATTTTCTGAGGTTGTTTTTCGGGCTGTGGAAGTCGCATTGCGCGCAATTTTGGAAAAAATGGAATACATTTAGAACTATTTTTGCGGAATTAATAGATACTTTTTGATGTAAACAGTGTAGAAAATAAGATCTCATTATCAATTGACACTTTCGGGAAGTTTCCTTTCAGACGATATTTCCTATCAGAACTACTGCGAAAAGTAACAGACCAACCAAGCAAGTGAAGCGCAGTGTGCTTGGTGTGGTACAGGCTAAACAGTACAAGACTCAGAGCAAATTTCAAGAGAGTAAAAACACTTCTCTGTTTACTTTGAGATGTTTCGACTGTCTCAGCAGCCATCATCAGAATAATCATGTACAAACTCAGTTACATCAGCTTGTAAAGTAGCTTGACAATCAAAACTCAAACCAATCAAAATTACATTAGGCAACAATTGAACTACTCAGCAATAAATAGGTTAGCACATTCCAACTAGGGCAACATAAGCCATTAAGTCTAAACTGTTCAAAAATTAACACGGATGGGTCAACTAGCTAGAAAGAACAAACTGCAGGACCAGATAAGTAAAAGAACAATACAGACTGAATGTTGAAAAAAGAAAAAAAAAGGCATATAACGACATAAATAAAATCAAATTACAATAATACAAAAACATTAGTCATGCTTTACCTGGACATTCACGTTTGGTTTCTCAGTGATGGTGTGGAATGCCTCTTTGAAGGCGTCACAATAGCAAGTATGTGGGCATAAATATTTGATGCAACTGATACGCAGCAACTTTGTTCTTTGTTCACAATGTTCTTTAAAATCGTTTACATTTAACAATTATTTGATATTCTGATTTTTTCTGCCAATTTTCGTTTTTGGCTGTATCGGCATGGGTTTTGACGTTGGATGAGGATCCTTACTTTAAAAAGTTCTTTCCTGTCGGTTAAATGATATTAATTCAATGCTTCGCTTTTTATGATATTTGTCTCTAAAGGCTCAGCTTTGTTTCTTTCTTTTTTTTCCTTTTCGGAAACCCTATTGAAGACGCTGCTGCAAACAAGGATTCAAGTTCAGAGATGATTTTGAATGAATTTCATGTTTAAATAATTTAACTAAATTTTAGTGCTTACCTCTGAAACTTTGGACTGATCTCATTCATTGTCTTCCTTATCGGACCTTTTCTGATGGGTCAAAAGCACATTTTGGAAATGCAACTATGTCTTCTTACTCTGAAAACGCGAGCTTAGCCACTTAGGAAACAAATCTAAACTTAGCATTTGGTCCTTGCGACGCTGCAGCGGTGGTCTCTGGCCAGCAAGCAAGGCGGCGAAAGCTGTGAGGAACTATTTCATGCATTTTTCTGAAATTCGGCATGAAGGTGAAGATCAACAATCAAAACGAAGTGACTTTTGAGAGACATTTATTGTTCGGATTGTTGGTAGCAAGTTTTGTCTCAAAGATTTCATTTTTCGAGATGATGTCAATTTTAGAGTTTTTTCCAATTATTTCAAGAACACTTTAGATTAATTTTCTTTAATGTTTGGTGTGAATCATGGTGAATCATACTTTGGTCCAAAACACGTTCTGTACCGAGACCCTCTCAGAAATATCTATGTTTTAACGATTTAGCATTCTGCGATCCTAGTTGTGGTGAAAATGGTAATTGCATTAACGGTGGATGCGCATGCAAATCAGGATATATTGGTGAAACCTGCACTATTGTTGGATATGGTAAGAATGGGAGTTTCTGTGTATTTTATCCACTTTTTAGTCATGTATGCATTACTGCATTGCAAAACATTCAATGAAAATTTTGGATTTTTGCTCTGCAGACAAGCTGTATAAATTGAGTTGTATCCCCAATACAACTGGAGAAACTCTCCCTGAGAAACAACAAAATTCATGTTGCATGTATTGACAATATCTAGAAAATGATGAGGAGAATTTTGGTATTGTCGAATATCCTACTTGCCCATCGAAATTTATTGTCAATGTGTGCTTTCAACATACTAGCTTGTGCTGCTCCTGTTATTTAGGTTAAAATGCGTACACAAAGAGATATAATGCTGGGCATTGATAGAAGAGTGGACGTGCCCATGACTGAGAACGAATGCCCTTCGCAGCACGATAAACATAAAAAATAAAATGATATTGCTTAGTGACTCATGGAAACAGCCAAAAATAAACATTTAAAGATTAAAGAAAGATGGAAAGTGGTCTGAATAGATCCGTTCATGTTTTTTTCAAACTTGATTTGACTGGCTTTAACATAATATATTCATAGCCTTCTGTTTTAATGTTTTGCATTCTGAAATGTTTTGTTTTTTGCTGCTTTGTTTTTGCATCTGTTCCTTCTTGAACTTACATTTTTGTGGAGCTGCATAGGTTTCATATTTTCTTCCTTCAAGTTTTACCTTATTGCATTCTACATGTACCCTACAGGTAGATTAGTACTCTGCTTATAGGGAATAGTGCGATTGATTTATCAGTTGTTTTGCTTGTTGGAATTTTGCATAATTGAAAGGCTATAAAAGCATGGTGATGGCATTGTGTACTTTTGGGTTGCTGTTTTTCAAAGACGGAGGTCCCCAAAATATGTCTATTGATGTGTCCCCTGTTATTTTGTAAATTTGTATTGTGGATTTTTGGAGTAGTATTAGTCAATAGGGCATCTTTCACGGCTTTTTTGTTTGTCATTTGTTAGGCTTTTTCAATTTTTGGATATAAGCTTGGTAATGGCTGTGCAGAATGAATTCCCGTGTCAAAGATGGTGATCAGGAAATGCTGCCACCACTGTGTGAAGGTGTTAGTTGTGTTGTTTTTTCCTTGATCGCAAACATTTGTATCTGACCATCTTAAGTTCTCAGGAGACACCAGAATGCCCTATCTTTGTGCCTGTCCCAAAATAATTCCGCTTCCCCCAGCATTATATGGTTATATTCATAAAGAAATGTTTGGGCTAGACAAGTGTACTTATTGCACCCTTTTTGTTTACAGAATGTAGCTTTGATGGTGGCACTTGTGGTTTTCAAAACGTTGAGTCAGGATGGACAGCAAGAAGTAAGTTATTGGTGTTTTGCAAATTTTTTGGCCCTTCTGATTATTTTGGCACATTACTCTTGGGCAGCTCATTGTAGGGGGCCCCCGCTTGCAAATTTTCAAAAATTTCATCGGCCGTTTCTATTTATTAACACCGGACTCGTTTAGTGATTTTGCTGAAAATGCCCCCTGCTTAATGACAGCCCCCCTGATTGAACAATTTTTCTGGAAATCCACCCAGATCCATTTTTTAACATCCCTAAGAAATGTAGACGCCCCTGTTATTGCACCCCCCTACAATGGGCTGCCAAAGAGTATATCCCTCATCAACAGTAATCCATTTTTTGATACTTCTTTTGTAAACATCACCTAATTGGAAACATCTGAGAATTCTCTTCTGGTCAGTGGTGCACAGTGTTGTTCACTGTTATTGCAGTTTGTGCAAAAATGGAGTCAACAAATCTCTTATTGCTTTATACTTTCATGTCTAATTTATTTTGTTTGGAGAAAGTTGGTGTTTGTTGCATGATAGACTAACTGTCGAGTAAAATAAATAGAAAATTTCATGATTACAAGTGGTGAGATCGTATGATTTAGCATGATTTTATTTTAACTCTACCTTTCCTGGGTGGGGTGGGGGTGGGGGGGGCTAGCAGGCCTGCACCTTCAAACTTTTTTTCATAACTTTGGATCAATTCTCATCAAACTTCATGCCTTTGTCACATATTTATTTGCGATCATTTTTCAGAAAAATTTGTTTTCATATCTCATGCCAAATTTGATGACGTCATCGTTTTTTAAAACGACCCGTTTCTTCACAAAAATCGATCATTTTGGTATAAAGATGTTTTGACAATATCATATACAAAATAAATGGCACAAATGAAGCAAACATAGATAACAACTTAAGATGTTGTTACTAGAGAGTTTATGCAATTTTACCTCTAAATGACGTCACAAAGGCGTCTAAATGACGTCATTATATGAGAAAATGACTTTATGTTTGAACATTGACCGTTCTTACCTACATATTCTGTTCAAAACGGGACATTTGACGTTTTTATCATGACTTTGTATACGAATTTCTTTTCGAATAGATAGCAATGCGATTATAGGCCAATCTAAAATATTGGCATTTTATTGAAATTTGTGTTGACATCGCTAAAAATATTGCAAAATATGTACTGACATCAGTATAATTTGAAACCAAAAAGGGCTTTTCACAGCGAAAACCTCTATATGGCTGCATAGTTAAATAAATTCCAGGGCTTTAGCATTTCGTGAACCGGAGATATGAAGTTTTGAAGATAGCCGATTTTTTGCTGACAAATACCAAAAATTTTTTTTGGTTCAATCATGCCAAGTTTCAAGTCCGTAGCACAAAGCAGTCAGATTTTATAGGGGCGGGCCTACTAGCAGGGTCACAGGAGCTAAAAAAAGTCCAGGTAAAGGTAGGGTTAAGTGATGAGTGCATATAATTAATGATGATTTAAAGGGGAACAATGGTTGAAAATGAAATTTTAACTGATGATAGAGCACAACAAAACGTGGTAGAAAAACAGCATGATAGAAAAAGCTTGCTTTGTTCTGTAGATATTTGCTCTCAAAGCTAGCAGCTGCCATATTGATTTTCTATGATGTCATTGGAGTCCGTTGCTAAAGATTGCTATTTCCTTAGTAACACAAGACCTTATGTTATTTTCTTTATTGGATCTTAAACATATTGCTTAGGTGTATGATTAAATGAAAGAGACTACCCTTGACAATAATTCAATGTGCAGTATTCGGGAAACAAAATGTAGATAATTTGAGTGCGACACCAGTGGCTTCATGCATAATTAGTGGCAAGATGGTAGGTGCTGGACTTCGGGACTAAATATCTCCACAACTACACATGCTTTTTTCATCAAATAAAACTGTGTGCTACCTTTTGGTGAGCTCTATATCATCTGTTCAAATTTCATTTTTGACCATTTTTTACGTTAAGTTCAAGGGATCCTTTAAAAGGGTC
Organism: Scolionema suvaense; assembly: GCA_027575255.1. Taxonomy (NCBI): domain Eukaryota; kingdom Metazoa; phylum Cnidaria; class Hydrozoa; order Limnomedusae; family Olindiidae; genus Scolionema; species Scolionema suvaense. The sequence goes on from JAOBRC010277241.1 coordinate 11,291, forward strand.
CCTTGAACTTTGGTGGTCTACAGGCACCAGTATGATCCAACACACTATTGTCTATGGACAGTGAAGCGTCCATTCTTAATTCCAGAAGTACGGGAACATTTTACGTTTGTATCGCCTTTTGTCAGGCTGTGCGGATTCGGTTGACAGATGCTATGATTCTGTAGATTGTCGTTCTCTGTGTTCAATGGTCATGCTTATTTGTTTCACTCACAGATGGGGCACTTACTGTAAAAGACCAATCTGCTTCTTTGGTTCTGCCTGTTTTGACCATAACAGAGGAAACCACGTTTTGTCTTGCCTTCTCCTATTTACTGAAGATACCAAATAATAATGATAACATTAGGATGGTTGTGAAAGTCAATGGTGCTGTCTTTACTACTCTGCCAGTGCAGCAGGAACGGGACGTGATTCGAGCTGAATTTACAAGTGATGATGAATCGGTGGAGGTATTTTAGTTTTCTATTTTGATGTGTGATTATATATTATGTTTTGTTGCTTTGTGGAAGCCCTGCTTTTTTAATGGGGATAAAAAGCTTTCGGAAGTGAGGACGACTAACTGTTGCGACTAGAATAGAGAGGGGATAGCTATATACTAAGATGTTGTTTTATCAAGGATGTCAATGTTTTTTGTTGGGGAGGTTTTTACCAAGAAGTATTACGTGTCGAATGGAAAATTTGCATCTTTTGTGCTCAATTAATTATTTGTTTGTTGTCAGGTCTTACCTTAAGGGAAGAAGTTTTTGTGTGAATTAATTTTCGCTGTGAATTAATTTTCGCTGTCATATTGCGGGAGTACATATTGCGGGAGTAAATTTTCTTGGTCACTGCTAAACAGAGCATTTCTCGGGAATGAATTTTCACGGCTGAACACTTTTTATAAATTTTTTGAAAGTCATATCAATCCACATCACAATAACATTGTTTGGCATGTCACACTTGTTACTGCAGGAGACAGTCAAACTTAGGTTCTTGTCTTAGTTCAAAGGGAATTGATTAAGAATGCATCATTTATCTAATTTTTTAAGGCTTTCTGCAGTTTTTTGGGAATTCATGTCCGTGTATTTCTTCCCGCAAAAATTCCTTCCTTTAAGGTAATATTGGTTTTGTTGATACGTTTAATGTATGCTTGAGCAGTTTCGATGATTCATAAATTGGACGTCACCAAGGATCAGTTTACATGAAATCCAGTTCGTACTTTTTTGCTGTCAATGGTGGTGCGCTGGTATGTGAGTTGTGCACATGGGAATAGTCTTTTCCATATTAGCTAACCCGCGAAAAAAATACAGTGCTCAGTTTTTTCAACGGTTAGGATTCTCATTTTTCTCAATTCTCATTCTGCAGTAAACATTTTGTTGATGGTGTTGCTGCTTTTCATGAATCTCATGACAGTATTGCATATAATTGTGTTAGTTATCTAAGATCTCGGTTTATATTTTGGACTCTTTGACCAGTTTCACTTCTGCGCTCTGACTGGGCGAGTAACTTTGGATAAGGTTTTCCTTTGGTAGCTTTATTATTGTTTTTGTTTTACGTAGCTTGTGTATAGTTGTTATACTTTGAATTCGAACCTTAATTCTTTCTTGAAGTTTTTGTGATTTGTCCCTTGTCAATTTAATTTTTATAGCATCAGTGTCATTGAATTGATGATTTTCGTGGTTGTATGTTTCTTAAGGTTTCCATTGATGCAGAGAATCTAGCACCTGATGGGAAACTAATGGCTATGTTGTATGATGTTAGTATCAAAGCTGAACCTTGTGCCGAAGGTTAGTATGCTAGTAATTATCGTTAGTATGCGAGGAACTTTGTGATTGTGCCATTGAATTAATGCTTTCTTTCTATTTTTGCTGTAAAGCTTGTTTCGTCTCGACATGGTGCTTTTGTTGAAAAATATTTGAGGAAAATAGCTTTTTCTGACTTTTTTTCAGAACAATGTTGTCTTTTCTTTCTGATTTTTTCTCCGATAATGGAGGTGAATGACAGCACTGATGTAATATTTTTAAGAGTTAATTGTTGATTGGGTTCTATTGCAGTGTTGGAATTGTTTTTTAGGATCATATGAAGTGAGCCCTGTCCGTCCTTCCTTCCTTTCATCCCTCTCCATTGCTTTTTCCCAGAAAAAGTGTTACGTTGGACCTAACTTGATAGTTTCTTAGGATGGCGCAACTTCTGTCAGAAAGTTGATTGGCGTCAAAAGTTTGTGAGGTTTTGATAGGTGCTGGGAAAAATACTGATTACTCCAAAAGTGTAGTAAAGCGAGGAACTAGCTGGAAACAAAATTTTAAATCGGAATCTGGAGGTTTAGTGACGCTGAAAGATGCCGACATCCATCATACATCGGCTTAAAATCAGAACCACGTCTTTTATACTTATCACTTATTTGTGTGGCATTTTCACATTATTACTTGGATAATGCAAACGAACTCAAGCTAAGGTAATATATATATATATATATATATATATACAATTCTGGATAGGCCATAAGTCGACAAATCAGTGTTGCAAAGACCAC
>JAOBRC010277352.1:0-13794 GCA_027575255.1 Scolionema suvaense
GATATTTTTCCCCGTATTGGAACCAATGACAGTCTGTAGGGAAAGTTGCCATAATCCAATACTTTGGTAAATGTTGACCATTTTGGGTTTCTTGTCAATATTGAAAAGTCTTTCCAGATTGAAGTCTTCGAATAATTTTAAAACATGCACCACTTTGAAAGCAAAGAAAAACAGATTGTTTTAATAAATGCTCAAATGTTCAGGCCTCTGAGTAATTTAGCATGGTCCGATGAGTTGTTCTTAAAACGGTTTTTTTACTATTCGTAGTTTACGACTCCCTTCTCTGCCCTTCGTCTTTTTTGGAATTGCATAGATCCTATGTTGTTCAACTTGCCCCTATCGCGAACCGCAAGAAACCAAGTATGCAAAGTATTGTGGGATGCTTATGGGACCCTCTATTGTTAGTGGTATCTCGCAGTTCCACACGTATACAATTAGGCTGTCTCACGGTCGTTGTCACGGTCTTTTCAGCAAACACATTCTCATTCCATGACAATAGTTTTAGCATTCATTTTTTGTGGCAATGGATTCCCAGTTTCTTATTTAGCATTTTCTTCCTATTTATGAATCGTATTTTAATTTTCGAACTTGTTGATGCTTTGCTTTTCTCGGATTTCCAGCCTTAGCAATATTTTTTCTGATGCTACTTGTATATCTATTGCTCTTCTTTTTTCATAAGACACCCGTAAATCAGAAACCGACTGGTGCAGCCTCCCAAAATTTAACGACACTTTGACTATTAACAGAAAATTAAGAACAAAGTTTCAGAAACTCACCAAACATAGCATACAAAAAATGATATTGGTTGTTTCGCAACAGGGTCAAACATACCAACTTTTTCCTGAAATCTAATCGTATTCCAGAAACTTTCGGAAAAAAATGAGTACACGTTTTTTTTTTTATAAAAATAAAGTTTATCAGAACGTTAGGCTTTGAAGAGGCAGAGGCTTAGAACATGCTAAACGCTAAAGGCTTCGATTTTGCTAAAAAATTGTTCTGTAAAAGCAGGATTTTCTATGGATTTCACAGCAAGAGACCCAATGTTTTAGCAGTAAAGTATTGTGTTTCGCCAGTTGAGGCGATTTTCTATCAGTTAAGTACTAAAACCGTAATATTTAGCAGCGATAGAGATTTTCCGAAAATATTACCTTACAACGAGTTGAAAACATTTCTAGGCTTAGTTCTGACATAATTTAAGAACGTTGAAGTCTTAGTCTAAAAAGGTACGTTCTTATGAAGAAAAAAAACGTGAAAGACTTTTGTAGTATTTCAATGGTTTACAAATAGATTATTGTTTCTTTCGTCTTACAACGTTTTTCGTCTTGAAATGTGTGCGTCTTTTATTTGTGGAAATACGTGCGTCTTTTATATGTTGACTCATGTGCGTAGTTTATGTTATTTTAGTTGGATCTCTGTACATATGAACTTCTGTATTTTTACGCCGATCTTTACCTTATGTAAATGTAAGAATCTTTACACATAGAGATATGCAACTCGTCCTTTGTCTATCTTAAGAGGTTTTCACTGACGTTCATCAGAAATTCCGTGTTACTGCTTTGGTCGAAATTAGGGAGTAGAATCACCTTTACATCTTCAATAATGAGTTCAAATATGATACAGTAAACCCTCTTTTTAGCGGACACTCTAAAATGCGGACACCTCTGATTAGTGGTCACATTTATTTTCCCCGATTGATCGTTTTCTGGTCGAAACCTCATGAACAACTTTCTAAAAGGCGGACACACATCCCCGATGGTGTCCGCTAATTGGAGAGTTGAGTGTATCACCTTACGATCAACATTGGGCATGGAGAGGGGGGTTGTCATAAAATTGAAAGGGAAGAATAACAATACTTTCAACGTTAGTAAATGGCCATGAAATTTTGGAACTGATCCCATGGTATTTAAGAGCACATCTTTCAAAAGTGAGGAACAATTGAACACATTGGACATTTGAAGCGGCTTTATAGCGACATATTGTGATTTTGGTTAAAACAGCAATCAGTTGCCGTGAATATCAAGCGCATCAGGCGCGGGATGAACATTTTTTGGCCCCCCTATGTCAGGTATCCTGGGAAAAGCAATTTTGGAACTGTTATGCAAACCAAGCAAGAATCGGTCGATAATTCCTTAAAACTTGAGAAAATAAATCCAAATTTTTACCTAAATACAATCTAAAACGGTAAAGCGAACTCAGCAAAACAGATATCAACGAATTCGAACCGAGTTTATGGGTTTATGGGTCAAAAATTTGATTTTGGGGGCAAAATACGGACTATTTTATAAATAGTTACATGTGACATCATATCTCAGGGGGCCTGGGGCAAGAAACATTTCTACCTGACGTTTGGAGTAACTGGAACTCCCAAGTTTCAGCTTCATAGCTGTTTTAGAATAGGGTGTTGCGATAGTGGGCAAGAAGCGTTGTTTTAAAAGCAAAGAAGCATTGTTGAAGCTCAGAAAAGCCAGTTTCTGATGGGGTTAACAAGTGTCAAATTATTGGGCTGTTAATGGATGCTTCCACCATTATTTCCGTTTAAATGTTCTGATCATTGAAGAAAAGAGCATAAAATTGCTGCTCTATTTTTTATCACCATGAATGGATACACTATTAAAATGTAAGAAACCCATCCTAATTTATTTCGGGTCAATATCTTTGCAGAGAAAACATTTTCAGGCCAACCAATAACTTTGGTCAGCTGCTGAAATGCCTGTCAGATGAAAATTTGGCCTATAGAAAAGCCAGCCTTAGTAGAGAAGTTTCGAATGTTTTGAGGATTTTAGGTTAGTTACAGATGGGTTTGTTATAAGAAAACAGTTGGAATGCTGGAATTGCGCATCGTTTCCATTCTGACCTCTGTTCAATGTGATTCGTTTCTGACCCGCGCGGATAGAAAAAGCTGGTGTAAGTTTGAAACTCTTCTCTTTCTGTGCTTTCTACACATGTTCCTCGCCACGTTATTTACAACATCTTCAAATAAACATAGTATACAAATTCTTCATAGAAGCTTTCAGCAAAATATTGTACACAAAAGATGAACACAGGTACAAACATTTTACAAATCTGCATTCCTCTATATCACACTATATGACACTATCAATAACGCACTGGAAAATATCTCCGATTATGGCGAAATTGTATAAAGGTATTTTAAATTTTACATGTTTCAGCAAACGAGACAGAGATCGGAAGTGTTGCTTTAGCGAATAAAAATGCCATTTTTCACACGCAATCAGCCTAAAAGTGACCAGAACGTTTCTGTGTTGTGCAGGGGCTGACGAACAACTAAGGACAAACAGAAAGTACTAAAAATGTGGAATATGGTGAGATATTTGCGTGCATAAAAGTTTGCGATACTCGCTTGTACTATGTTTCATTCAAAAAATGTACGGAATAAGTTAACTTTTCATATACATATCAAATAAATATTATTAAAATCATTCGACAAATGTCGAACACAAATCGAGAGTCCAGCTTTCAATTCACGTAGTATGATTGCAGTTTACGATCAGTATAACATTCGTGAGTTGTCGTACTGCTTGCACTAACCAGCTCAAATTACGATACGGTAGTTTCACAGTTCTTGAAAATTGACTGCATTTGAGACAGCAAATCCCAACAATTCGATTTCAGCAAGGCTGCAATTCTTCGTTTTCTCTTCAGCTTGTTTTAAACGAACTTTCCTCGGTTGGTTTAGACTTCATAACAAGTAAAGGTTTTGATTTCCAATCCAAGTTCTTCGGTTTAAGTTGTGGTTGCTCGCAAGTGGCTACAGCGAACGAAGAGAGTTGAGCAATCAGGGTACCGAACATCTTGAAGCAGATAAGTTGAGATACGGATGAATTTTTCTGAAGTGGCGATCAATGACACACTTCTATGGTACGTAAGTAGCTTTCCTCTGAAAATCTCGAGAAAGATGAGATGTAATGAATCTTTCGTAGGCAGGAAACAGTGTATACTTCTTTGGTAAGTGAAAGTAGACCTTTTTCAAAAAGTGTTTGTAGGTTATAAATACCTTTCGACGAAACTTGACTTCTGCCTTTTGATTTTGTGTTTTCTTCGTTTTCAGCTTTGTCTGTTTGTGTTTTCTTCAAGCTGTGTGATTCTTGTCCGTGTTGTTACTGGTTTCTGTGTTTCTGGAGCACAACAACACAGACCTCAGTATTTATACAATGTTCTGTGGATTATTCTTCCCCTGTGTTCGTCATCCCCCACCTACTTAAACAATCCAGCAACGAGTTAACTTACCATAAATATGGCAATCCATTGTCCTAATTTGGCCCTTGATAATCCTTTAATGGCTGCTGGAGCGTTTGACAAACGTCAGACAAACAGCTGACTATCCTTGACGTAAAGTTTGTCAACCCACAGATCACTTTAATGGGCCTCAGAGCGACGCATGACGCACTGTTTTGAATATGGCCTGGAGCAGACCGATTTAGTTGATCTGCCAGACGGAGATAGTTTCAAGAACGTGGGAGTGCATGAGGGTTGATGTGACCTGAGCGGAATAATTATTCGTCAGATGACGGCAAGATTTTGCAATATCTTGAGGGGAAAACTGCACAAGGCACGCAGACGCTCTCATCCGCAAACACCGGCCTGACAGTTGCCTATAAATTTAGAGCAATGATAAAATCAAATCCAGACTGAGCTCTATCACAAAATTTCAGAACAAAAACACTGTCTCGCAGTGAATCTGTGCTGAGGCCAGTTCTTCTAAATTTGTTCTTAATTTGTTCTCATGTTCAATGACTTGAAGAGTGGCTATCTTTGACATGCAGTTGGTTACTTCGTAAATGAAGTGATCCGTCAAAACAAGAAGTAATGATTTGACTTCATCCATAGCACTCTTTTTTTACATAAACAATTTTACGAGAACATAAGCCTCAAATTTGCCCAAAAATTATGAACAATTTAAGAACAAACACAGGCTGAGTTTCAACCCCAAAATTAACAACAGCAACACTATTTTAAGGCAAAGCTGAGTAAATTTTATTTATAAAGCTATAATACTTGATGAGGATGGATTCGAACATCAATAACTTTTGGTTTTGATAGATAACATTTCTTCTATGCAAAAAAGCTTTTATGTCCTAAGCATTTTGTCAACAAGTAAAGCTTTCCTATTTAGAACGTATTCTATGTTAGGGATGACCACACTTTGGTCCCAGGTAACACTTTTGTAACTACTACAATCAGGTGCAAAGTATATTTCCGGAATGCGCAAAATATGGGGTTTGCGAATCCCTACAAGTAAAGGACTAATGGTATTATCAACTCGTGGAGAAAATTAAGCCTCCACGGGTTGACAACTCGGTTTGACGGATAGGACTTTTAGGCTTCGCTGATTCGCTGCATCACTGGGCATCTGATTCGCTGATTCGCTGATTCGCTGCATCACTGGGCATCTGATTCGCTGATTCGCTGATTCGCTGCATCACTGGGCATCTGATCCGCTGATTCGCTGCATCACTGGGCATCTGATTCGCTGATTTGCTGCATCACTGGGCATCTGATTCGCTGATTCGCTGCATCACTGGGCATCTGATTCGCTGATTCGCTGCAACACTGGGCATCTGGTACCTCAGATAAACTCTGGTAGTTGAAATGATCTTGAAAGCACTGAAAACAGGATATCATAGTGTCAACGGAAAGTGTTACAAAATCTCCTCTGAGTTCTGTAGAGCGTTGCGGACTTTTTGAACTTTGAGCGACTTTGAATACGAGAAAGGGGCATGGCCCTCCGTTTGTGACCACGCCCACTTTTTTGAGATTTGGCCAATTATCGCTATTTACAGCCACCTGGCGTGACTTGGGAACACGTTCAGGCAACGAAATCGGGCTAGTTTGATACTCGGGAGGTTGCTGTGGCCCTGAACTCAATTGGTCACGTCGATTTTTCGGTAGTTTCAGAATTATGATCAGATATTGGTTATGCATGGCTTTGAAAATGGGCTGAAAATAATGAAATTCTAAACAATTTTGTACCTGATTGTAGGTCTATATAATCCTTGACAAAGTATCTTTAATAAAAGTCTTGTTTTGACAAAGAGTTTTACCTACGATTATAAGTTTCACTACTTGATGTCTTGATAAAAATTACGGTTGTACACTTTTTCTGATTTGAAATTTGCTAGGCAAGCTGGTGTTTTAATTAAATAGCCGTAGTGCAACTGCACGATGCATGCATGCGTTCTTTTTCCTAGTAAGAACCCAACTTTTAAACTAAGGCTAAATGTTCGTTATAATTGTCTAAAAGCGTAGCACTCTTGCACTTCAAAAATGGTTCCTAAAGTTTCAAATCAAAATCTTACGGTTTTGAATATGAAATACTTACTCATTGAAAGTTAGAATAAATAAAAGGCTTTTTTTAGCCAAAACTTGATTTGGACATTTTCAAAGCACAAAGAATCGGTTTGCAGCCAAAATCGGAAAAGAAACAAGATATCTTTTCAAAGAATCCATCTAAAAAAAAAAAGATTGAAGAAATACACACCACGCCCATCCCAAGGTCAGACAAAGCCTCGTGTAACTGCTCAAGCACCCAAAATGCCATTTACCGATACTTGATAAACGAAACTCTAGATTCGCTTTCATCACTTCACTCGCTAAGTCTCTCGTTCAAAATTACGCTTTGCTCGACGCAAAACACCGGAGCTATTGAAAATTCCAATACTCTTGGTCCGGTGATGTATACTGTAATGCATCGATTAAAACGGCCGGGGCGTTTATTAAATTTGTGGACTTTTTAGAGGGGCGTCTGTTCGAGGGGGCGTTACATTTTTGTGAAATTCTTCTTTTTTTTCTTACGTACAACCTTTATAAATCAGTGAAATATACACTACATTACATGTCAATATCATCGTAAACATCATCTTTTTCATGTTTCCATATACTTACAAGAAGTAAAAGCCCCAAAACTGAAGTATTAATGTAGTGGTAGTAGTTTTACATGCGTAAGTTAGTGTATCTCTAATAAACGCCCCTCTAGAGGCGTTTAATAAAGGGGACGTTTATTGAAAAATCTCCTGAAAAAGGGGGGTGTTTATTCGAGGGGTGGCGTTTAAACGAAGAGGGCTATTAATCGAAGCATTACGGTAGTCGTAAGTAAGGTTTGCAACATTTGCGTTCAAATGAGGCATAAAAATTTGCATATTTTCCTAGGCATGCTAATCGTGTCGGCAAAAATTCTACGCGAGGCAATATTTTATGCCAAAATAGAAGCAGTTGGTTACCGATTGCAGTTTTTGCCCGGTTCTCTATCGCGAGCACCAATCACATAATTTTTACGTCAATGGGGCTGGTCAGTTGATGTTCAACATAAATACAAAAACCTCTTCCATTTACTCGCTATACTTCTGTGAATATATCTTCTCAACGTACTCTTTAAGGTAGTCCAACCATTCATTATGTTCATCTGGAAGATTCTGATTAAATGTTTCTTTCTGGTCCATTTGTTTATAAAATGTTGCGTAATCTTCGGGAATCGGTATCCCTGCCTGGATTAGCTCATTTGGAAACTTTTTTGGAGATGCTGTAGCAAAGTACACTGTTTTTAAAGCAGAGGATGAGGCAGGTATGGACCTGAAGAAAATAAAAGTATTGACAAAAATTACGCAAGTTAGTGTGCCCACGTATCATAAAGCGTGCAGAAAAAACGAGTTTTCAACATTTATACAGTTAAGCCCTTACCTACAGATTTTGATCAATTTATTTTTGCTTTCTCAGGTTCATATTTTTCCAACTTGCAATTTGAATGGATGCAGCTTTTGCGCTGAAATTGCTTGACTTGTCCTAAAATTGTATAGCGCATGCGTTGGCAAGAAAAATTTTATCGCCCAATTTGTTGATCGCCCATAATGGCGGCTTTCTGAATGGCAGGTCACCAATATACCGAAATCGTTTTTTTCATAATAGCAGCCTGAGTTTTTAGGTTTACTCTCAATTTTTCATTAAACTGGTTGAAATAGGACTGTATACTATCTAAAAGACGCAATTTTGAATGATTTCCGATCAAAAAATTTTAAAACATTGAAGATTTTTCGAAAAATCTGGAAAACCAGTGAAAAATAGGCCATTTTGTTTGCATGGGTCAACAATGATGACGTCAGGTAAAACTGATGCAGGCTGGGAAATCTGCTGGGGATTTCGAAATCCCAAGATAATATATCTAAAGTCTACCTAACATCGTACTGATTAGCAGGAGGCAATTTAGACCCCCGCCGATGGTACCCGAAGGTCAGATACCCCCGTAGTTAGGCTAAGTGTTCTTAGTTCATTACTAGGTTAAATTGATATCTCTGATGTATCGAAAATTCTCCCCTTGTTATTGAGAAGAGAGCTGTCTAGTCTGGACTACGTAGACATGCTACTTTAACAACGAAAAGTGAGCCACGCACTGTCAAATTTTACATAAAACCAAAGCAAATTTCATCCGACAAAACTCTCAGTTGTCTTATCACAAACTTTGTATTTATGAATTTCATATTTCTGGTTGTATGTGAGGACAAAACAGAAAAAAACTGCAGTTGAAATTTTACTTACTGATCATAGTGCCTTGACAACCCAACCGCAGTGTGAGGATCTATAATGTACTCAAAGTCTGTCCAACACGTCCGCATAGTTTTGATGACGTCAGCATCAGTGCAGATGTAAGGTTCAATACGAGTCAGTAGCTAAAAATAGATAATAAGTTGAGGTTAATTTTTTTCTTCAACCCTGCCTTGATTGCAGTCGTCTGTTCTGTTCTCTCAGAGATATGCTATAACATATCTCATGTTCTCTTTCTTTTTTTGAATGTGGGTCCCAACACAAAAGAGAACCACAAGAAGTTTGTTGAACATGATCATTTTTCTGAATATTTACAATAAAAGTAAAACTATACCAGACCAATACTACATTAAATTAAAGAATACCAGAAGACAATAGATAGTGACAAACAATCGAGCTAATGATGGGCATTACAAAACTGACTGAGGAGAGATACAGTATGGTAAGATAAACAGTCACAACAAACACCAAGGACCTAATATAGTCAATATAAGACAAACACAATTAGAAGTTAACGTTGGTTCCTTTTTTATCATACTCACTGCAGATAAAATTTCTTCTGACCTATTCGGAGAACGTTTTGCAAGAGAAACTTTCGCGAGGTGGAAATCTCGCGAAATTTTTGGATATACTTTCACGAATCGGTAAATCACAAAACATTTGCGAGATAAACTTTCACAAAAAGAAGTCATTTTTCGATTTCGCGAGGTCCTGAATTCCCATTTCCCCCCAAAAAATGAACATTTGACTCAGTAAAACGTTCGCTAAATCATGCTTTGGAAAACATTCGCGAGATAATCTTTCGAGAATAGACCCAAATTTGCAAAATTCGCCAAAGTTTCTCCGAATAAAGTACTTTCTTTTAAGCTGATTTGAAAATCATCACAGAACACAGGGGTCTTGAAAGAGGAAAGGTAAGGGTGTATCAGAGACAGGCATGAAAGAGGAAATCAATGGGAATGAATATGGTACTTATTTTCTCCGTTTCCATTCAAAGTTTGTATTGGATAAGCACACATCAATAAATATCAGACTTCTGGGAAAATTGAATTGCCAGGACGTACCTGTTCTAATGTTTTGCTTGGTAACAGTAATTGTCCGTTTTCCAGCTGGTCCATGCATTCCTTCACAGTAGAGGTATCAGCGGACGATGCAAAGTAAAGCCATCGCTCAATGTTATATGCCATCTGTAGAGAAAGACAAATAAAAATGACATAAAAAGCTATGGTAAAGGACTATCTTTGAGGGAAGTGTAGTTCAATTGACCTACTGTTTGCATGCACGTCCCCCCTCCCCCCCCCCTCACTATTCGGTGTCATACCGACCCTGATGCTGACTCCATCTGCCCACACTGCTTGGATGGTGAACTACCCTACCCACGATGAACAATGAATAAGGATTTTTCGACAAGGTACAGGGGATCTGGACTGGCTGGCGACCAAACCTGAGGAGAAGATCGCGTTCGCTGAGAAGACTCTGCTCACTCAGACGCGGAACGATATCATAGTGAGGTTCTGGAGGAAGTGGCTTAGCCCACCAATCCGGGTAATCCCTATATATGTCTCCGGCCGCTTATGATTATCATCATCATCACTCTCTCTACAAAAATCGTCTATAGTCAGAAGAACCAAACTGACTTAACCAAAAATTTTCTTTTAACATAGTCATCAGATGCTCCTTGCTTGTAGTTGTAGAGATCCTTATTAAAGAAATCGGGACGAGTATGATCGGAAATGTCGTACCTGAATATCTATCGACGGTGTGAGAGACTTCTTTGTTTCTGCATCACGTGTCATCACACAGCCAGTTAGAAGCTGATACGTATTTTTGTTTTTCTCATTGCAAGCCACAACAAGTTTGATGGGAAAACCAAGACTCTGTGCAATCAGTCCACCTGCAAATAAAATAAAAATGTTTGAAATGTAGCTGAGAAAACATGCACGGCGCCACTGTGGGGGCCGGGGGGCCTGGGCACCCCCACTTTTTTGCCAAATTAAAGGGTTTTTTTGGCAGAGTGATTTGTTTTTCATAAGATTTTGAAAATTTTTGATTTTAGAAATGCATTGAATAATAATTAACAACATTCGACATTGGCTAGCAAATACGCTTTTCCTTGAATGCAACTGTTTTCTGACTTGAGCGTTCAGTCTTCGACAAAAGATTTGGTCAAAAAGGCTTTTTTCATCCAAGAGTACGACTTTTGACCATTTTCCATTTCCTTTTTGGAACGTATATTGAGCCACATGTGTCTAGTGTCTTGATGCAGTTTCTAGCAATTTGCGCCAGTGAACTGAAGTTTAAGGACTTTGTTCTCTAAATTACTTGAAAATTTAAGCAATCCTGAGCCACACCCTGTAGACTTCGCAACATTTCCAAAACCTGATTTTGCAAAAGTCATAGAAAGTGAGTCTCTCCAGCCATGGTGCCCTATCTTGCTGCTCTTAAGTTGTAGACAAATTTACTTAATGTGAGTGGTGGCATTTTTATCTCTGTCCAAATTCGTGATGTTGAATCATAAAACGGTACAATAACGTTTCAATACTAAATGCAGAATGTTTCTATTTATGTAAACAGAACATTTACTGCTTGAACCACCTCAGTAAATAATATGTTACCTACAAAGATATCAGGTTGGAGAGTAGAATCTCAGGTTCAGTTTGTTGCTTGCATTTTCAGCTAGGAGTTGCTTATAATGGTGTACCATATACACGTTTCACCTCATTTGCTAGTGGTTAACAGGTTATGAAAATTTCCGACACAACTGTTCGACACAGTTCCAAAGTAGCCATTTTGCATAGGTTTTTTGTTCAACCTCAGGCATCTCTTGAGTACGTCGATTTGAAGCAAACTCGTAGCCTTCGTACAAGACCCAACGATTGAGTGATCGTATAGTGTCTTTGCATCCAGCACTTATTTTTCGCAGTCCGGATAGTTCTCCATGTTTTATTAGCTCTCGAAACAAAAGCACTAGAGTTAGCTATGCACGAGATATTCGTGTTCAAAAGTTTGGTGCAGACAACGCTAACACATTCAAGAAGTGATGCATAATCAATAGCGCATACAGTTCCGGAATAATGTTCTATTGGCATAATTTATCAGCCAGAGTTCACTGATTGGGCGAGCACCGGAAAAACCATGCGTATTATTTTTCTGGTCAACTGGAAATCAAGCTGCGCTCCATTGTTGGGTCTTGTACGAAGGCTAGCAAACTGGGAGTAAACAGTGAACCCAGTGGATGATTTCAGAAAAGTTGAATGCGTGTTGGTACCTCATAAAATATTTCATGTTACAAGTACTTTCCGTTCTCAAGATAGGTGAGGCATGCGAATGTGCCCTGGCCATTAAATATAGGTTAATCAGATCCTAACATGTATATTACATATTGCATTATTAACCTACAGGTGTAGGTTCTTGTATTCCGCCTTGGGATCTGATGACGCTACACATGCTATTATAGAGATGCGTTGTGTTTTGGGGTCCCATACTGGGGGAATACACAGCAGGGTGTCAAACAGTGGTTTAGCATTGTGGAGTCCTGGCAGATACTACTCATGAATAAAACATTAAGCTAAACAATGAAAAGCTCATTTGCAGCATGAGATCGAGAATTCTGATAATACAATGGGCATCACTGGGCAGAGCGTGTACACTTTTTTTCCATGTTCTCGTTCAAGTTTAACATGGGATCAGATCTCCCCGTCCCTCTGTGCTGGGTCCTCAAGGCCCCCATGTGAGAATTCAAGCATCTGAATTTAAGGTTAATAGCTCAAGTTATGATCGTAGTGATCTTACCAAAAAGCGTTTCATCAGAGTATCCTTCAGCTCATTTTTTCCAAGGTATAAGCTTACCCTGATATTTTTCTTAAGTTGCTATTAAATTTTGGAGGATTTTAGAGTTCGTAAGATCATTCCTTAGAAAGGATAAAAAAATTTAGTAAAACAAGGGCTTGTTCAATATCATAGAGTACAGAATTTTACATACTTTAATGGTGACTTATTTCCTCTGTGGTCCGAGATTTTATTCAATATGCTCATCCTTGGTAAAAAGTTGAGAAGCATTATTAATTGATGGCTATTTCCAAACACGTCGGACATTTTTAATTGTGGACAAAAGCTGATCCAAAATGTATCTAAACATCGCATAACAACTTGTTCTAACTTTTCAATGCTCTTCATTCAAAGCAAAGTCAATAGAAACCACCCTACTTACCTTTTTTAGAGCTTAGGTTTTTAACCCCTGGATATGGGCTTCAGAATTGTTTGATAGGTTTTATCAAACTTTTCCAAGAATAGTGTTGTTGTAATTCATTTTTCACGGACTATCTGTTTCTCATGGTCAAAAAAAGATATTAGTTTTGATAAAGTTCAAATATTCAATTTCTTTAGATTAACCCGTTCTACACTTGGGTCATTTTGGCGGTGGTGGTCCCGTTGGGTGGGAGGGGCTCATATCTTCAGAACAGCTTAATCTGTGTTAATGAAACGTGGCAAGTATAAAGTATGTCACAATAGAAATAATCTGACATAATATTTTCATTGATGACGGCACTGAATTTTCGCTGACAGCACTTATTTGAAAAATGGGGAAAAAATACATTCAGGTTCAAATTTGCTGAGTTTTCTAGCATTCATTCCATCAATATAGTGAGATGCTGTTCAAAATATCTATTTTTTAGTCTCATTTTGTGCCATTCTCCTTGTATAAGCTACCCCTTCTGTGTGAAAAAATGTGTCTACTACACTGCAAGAATGACATCACTGTGTGCATAATATGTGTGGAATATTTTTCTTTTTCCAGAAATGCACTCATGATAAAAAAAATTCTGGGAAAAGTCACAAAGGCTCATGACTATTGCTATGGCTGCTAGAAAGGGTTATTTTAAAAAGTCAAGACGGTAGGGGGGCAAGATCCCCTGCTCTGGATAGGGTTAGCTGATATCCGAAATGTGCTAACTATCCAGAATTTTGTCCGAAATCGAACGAACTTGGGTTTTTTTCGTCCGAAATTTAGCAGCTCGAAATTTGTGACCATCACTGTAATTTTTGCACCACCTGTAGGTTCGTGTCGCCTGCGACACTCTTGTTCCATAGTTATTGCGCAAGGCATGTGCAACACGCTCTCCCAAATATACCACCATATGAGTCTTTTAATGCACGTGCTCATGAAATACGGAAGTTGGTGGAGAGGTCTGCTTTGTTGAACATCAACTATTCACTCCACTTTTAAAAGCGTATTTCCTG
>JAOBRC010277463.1:0-13792 GCA_027575255.1 Scolionema suvaense
GAAAGGTGAGATCCTTGTTATCTTATTTTTGCGTAAGACGATCGGTCTCCCTCAACATTTCGTACAGTTTGTTTGCTGTTGAGCAGTTGCGTTGGTGGAGCGGGACTGACGTCACTAACTTATTGCGATACTAGAACCCAGACCTCCAATATGGCGACGAGCGTAGCGAAAAATTGACATCAAAATTTAATTAGAAACAGCATAAAAAAATGCGATAGGGAAACAAAACTGCCAAGAAAGGAATCTTCATGCATGTGGCTAACATTTAAGCTTATGTTTTTTCTTGGCATTAGTTCTCCTTTAAGTCAACACCTGCTCTTCATTCTGAGAAGCGTATTGGTATCATGATAGCAATATTTCATTTGTGCATTCATTCATTAACTTGATATGAATGGCACTGCTGAAATTATCTGCTGTGTGCATCTGGTCATGAACGATTGGCCTGTTTGCTCTCCTGAAATAAATAGCACAACATTTCCATGCATTATAAAGATCAGAAGGCATTGCCTGGTTTCGAAAATGACTTGTGGCTATAAGCAGTTTTGTTTAATTAGCATTTTTTAGCATTAGTTAATTAGTAAGCCTTTGTTCATTTCTTTCGTGAGGAGTATAAACATAATAGTCCATATGCAATTCAAGCTCTTTTTCATGAGTTCATAGATGCAGAGCGTCGTCTTACGTAACTGTGGTGTTCTTGTCAGCAGCATAGTTAATCCAAAATGGTATCTCTTTGATCGAACAATATGCAGTGTTCAGCATGGCCAATAGGAAGCTGTGATCTGCAAGGAGCATAATGTGACAGGGTTTTCTGATGTACAAAGTTATACTTTTTGTACTTTGATATTTTAGACAGATAGTTCCATGTCGCTGATAAACATGTGTCCTGGATTGTGTTCCATATTCTATTTACTAAACCCAAAACAGCCAACTTTGGTTCTTAGTTGATATTCTTAGTTTTGCCAATAAGGAAAAAAAACATCATCTGGCTTGTGATCTCCGATGGCAAGTATTTTCTGACAGCAAATTTAGGGGATTGTGATGGCTGAACCTATCTTATGAAGCATGTGCCATGTCTGGAGAAAATCTTGTCAGGCTTGCGGGTGTTAATTTGCATCTGAACATGGCTATTTTGAGGGGTTTTCCAAATGTGTCAAAAAGGGTGCATCTGTCTTTGTCACTTTTTGCGTGGATCCTTGGGTCAACATTACCTTTGTTGTGACCCACGCCTTATATCTTGGGAAAATATTCTTTTGTGTGCGGCTGGCAATTTCTGTCTATAATGCCTATTTTCAGTTTTGTTTCCAAGATAGTTTAAGAACTCGTTGTCAATTTTTTGTCATTTGCGGTGTGAATTGTGTGGCTTACATATATATTGTTATTTTCTTTGATCTAACACAAAGATTCTCAATTAAGTTTGTGGGAGACCACTAATTTTGCGACTTGTCTTTTTAGCTATTTCCATCTTTTACTTGCTTTTCTGCTATAAAAATATGTATAATGTATTGTTTATTGCTATTGCAGTCGGTAGACAGAGCATGTTGATAAAATATATATTGGTATTGTAACCTTGAAGACCTTGCGTGATGACCCTGAAAATTTGCCAAAAATTTATTAAGGAAATGACCCTACTTTGGAGCACACTCCAATAGCCAGAGATCAGACTTTTCGGGATGTTTCCGGATTTTTCGGACCGGGTATTTTGTTCCTGGATTTTTTGGAATGGGTATTTTTTTCCTATTTCCTCCTCAAAGAACGTACCAGAGGGTATGAATCTCCCAAAATATCTTCCACCTAATGTTTGAGACTTTGCCAAGTGTAAATAATGCTTTATTCCCACATGAGCAGAATCATGCAGAAGATTATAATTGGCCTACAATCTCGGACAAAATATTTGGCCACATTACCAGAATACTTGTGCATTGACATTAAACTGACTAACTTGCCTCCCCTCCCCCTCTGAACAATGATGCTTTCATGGCTCAACACAGTCGGCAAGCCAGAAAGATATCTTTACATCATTATTTCCAGGGGAGGGGCTAATAATTAGACCTTGCTTGATTTCTATCCAAGTGCCAATATATTTTGTCTGAGATTGTAGGCAGCTTATCTGTAATTGATCTTGTTCACCTATTTGATGATTGGGTCAGATGCAGATGCAGATTGGCAAGCAAATCGGACTTTGTTTGCGATTCTGAAGGCACCTCAGTGTGTGTTCTGTCTGACCATCAAATTGCGAACGAGTACAAAAGCCGCGTGTGGATGTGTCACACCTATCGTTTGCACGAGGGCGTTTTGTTGCAAAATGGGAACTGTTTTCTTTCGCATGTTTAAAACTAATTTTTTGGATGGCTTTCTTGCAAGTGGAGCGGCCTGGAAAGGGCATTTTCCGACGAATGCGGATCTTCAAATATCGAAATTTTCCCCTCTGGGGCTACCATGGTGGCCCCTGGCGGAGATACAGTAGTACTTTAAGTGCACAGGTAAACAGACAATAAAATTTTCAGATTTTTTATCATATCCCAGTCTGATCTTTGAATAGCTCTGGTCATTTTCATGAAAAAAAACAATTTTTGTGGTTTGGTCATGTTTCGTTCAGAAGACTGGCATTATGGGTGATCGGCAACTTGGGCAACATTTTCACCCACTCTATCATTCCCTATAGTTTCAGGAAAAGTCATACAATTTCAGTGCGAAAGCAGTCGTTCGGAAGTTATGTTTAAACAAAATGACAGTGGGGCTGCACTAGTCTACTAGTCTACCAATCAGCCTTTCCATCGCTACTCAATATTAGGATTAATTTCTGGACATTTGCATGAAAGTACACAGCAAGTATACTTTGCAATCTTATCGATGATAGGCCAGTGGTTGCTTGCAAACGCCTATACACTTGCCTATCTTACTCTAGGAGAGTGATGTGTCACCTGACATGCTATACAGTGTAGGCATTCCAAAAATGTTGTGTGTAATGAGGAATAATTTTGAAAACGCTTAAACGTTTATCTGATTGGCAAGATGAAATGAATAGCTTGCCAAGGGTTATCCATGGATCTTTAGCTGAAAAATTACAAGGCGAATAGAAACGTTGATTTGCTGCAATCACTTGTCGCCTCTCTTTCGGAGAATCAATGATTCCCGTCAATTCATTACGCTGTCGAAGATAGGTTTGCTCTTGCTACCAAGTTCCCTATTTGTTGCTGACCCCAGGTGGCTGTGGACTCGATTCAGTTGTTACAGCCTCATCGCCCAGCAGATCGGAAATTTCTGACCACCTTTTCTTATGAGAAGGTATCTTTTCGAAACATGCCTTCATGTTCTAGACTAAGCCTCAAAATTGTTTGTTTTTGAAAGGACTTCTGGTGTATTGCAAAATCCAAGACTAAACAAAAACGAAAAAAGAAAACTACAATAAGTTGTGTGAAATTTTTCCGATAAAATGCAAGGAAAATATATAGCTGAAGAATGTTTACCTGGAGTTAAAAAAGAGCACCAGAATAATATGGATGAAAAAATCACCATGAAGATATCAGTAGGGTATGTTAGAGGCAACCTAACGTCTCTCATACAAGTTTGTGCTTAACCCTATAACTACCAGGGGAAGGCGATATCTACCCTCTTTCAGTTTTTTATCGTAACTTCTGAATGAATGCAGCTTTGTGCCGAAATTTCATTACTTTCCTGAAATTATATAGCCAATGATTTGGCAAGAAAACATTTTTCGCCCAATTTGTCAACCTCCTATAATGGCGATTTTCTGACTGGCCGATGGTGAAATTACCAAAATCGTTTTTTGATAAAAACAGCCAGAGTTATACCGTTTCATCTCAATTTTTCACCAAAGTGATTGAAATAGCAGCATACTATCTCAAAGAAACTGTTTTGAATGATCTCAGGTGAAAATATTGAAAATGGTATTAGTAGGGATTGGTACACCTTTGAGATAATGTTAATGCAGTTTGTAATTGATTAGAGGTAAATCCTGATCAAGATGTGCCATGTACAAGCTTTTCAGATGATCATATCGTTCTTTGGTTGACTTGAATCAGTACGAATTGCTTCCTTCCTGGTAACTAGGGTTTTGAAAATCACAGGCTGTCCCCTTCATCGACAGAGCCCACTTCCTGTTAACAGGAGAGAAACGCTGATTAATTTGACGGCTCGCTGGAGTAGTACACTCCATTATCAACAGAACATTTGCTGTTTCGTCTCTCATTTCGCTTTGGTGTTTTTGTCATTCCATCATCTTCTACCCAATTTCGATCCCGTCACAATTTTTCTTGTTTTCCTCCTCATAGAAACTTGATTGATGCTTGATAAGAAGGACGCCTGCTTGCATGCTCTTATGGTTTCTCACAGTTTCTGCTCACGAAAGCCCAATTGATGCATGGACCTGTGTCACCTGCATAAGAGGACGCATGCCGTAATCTTGTATTCTGTATTTTGGCTTGTCACACTGGTAATGACATAATTTACATAATGCCATAATTATAGTTCAGATGCAGCATGCTTATTCACGCAAATAATTTGTTAAAACTTTACACTGTTAGGTGCAGATGTTCTTAAAGGGGAACAATGGTCAAAAATGAAATTTTAACAGATTTTAGAGCTCAACAAAACATGACATACAGTTTTTACTTCACAAGAAAAGCCTATATAGTTTTGGAAATTATGCAGTCCCAAGTCAAGTCCTGAACAGTAGCTGCTATTTTAATAATGTGATAATTTTTTAGTTTTCAGACAACTGGTCGTATGTTTTACACTGGAAAACGACTGTACTTACTGTCCACCTTCTCTTCTTGTCAGCCTTCTTCTTGTCCTTGATCTTCTCTCGCATCCACAATCTTCTCTTTTGTCCAAAAGTGATAACAATTAATTTTTGCTGCAGTTTCCAATGATCCAATATACTAAACTAAATGATAAACTAATGACCAGACAACTCTCATGAAAACAATTTTGTAGCTGCAATCTTGCCACTAATTATGCATAATCTCACTGGTGTCACACTCAAATTGTCTGCACTTTTTTTTCGAAGTACCAGGCCCTAAGTAGCCTAAAAGAGCGTCCGGTATTATTCGGACGCTGCCCCTCTCAAAATTAGCCTCAAAAGTGCCCTTTTACTTAAAGTTCATTCTAATTATCAAATCTTCCAACTTAATGGAACCAAGTGCCGTTTTTGTTGGAAACCAGACACTGTCCTTAAATGCTAGATTAGACCCTGAGTACTCAACTTTGAATTATTGTAAAGGGTTGTCTCATTCATTTCATCATAAAGCTAAGCAATATGTTTAAGATCCACAATAGAAAATATCATAAGCATTTGTGTTACTAAGGAACTAGCAATGGTTGGCAACAGACTCCAGTGACATCATGAAAGGCTGGAAAAGTCAAGATGGTAGCACCTAGAGTTTGAGAGAGAATATCTCCTGAAATAAACAAGCTTTTGTTGTGCTGTTGATGGAAATCTCACACCTTTTTTTGTACTCTTTCATCTGTTGAAATTTCAATTCTGACTATTGTTCACCTTTAATTAATAGACCAAGCAAGCAAGTGCACGCTGTGGGGTTGGGATGTGAACAGGCTATTTAAAATGAAACTTGAGTGGGGTGGCTGATCCCCCCCTCCTTGACAACTGTCATTTCAAATAAGCTGCAAGAATGAGAGTTAATGCAATAGTAGTTCTTCATTTTCAGAGCATACATACAGGGTTCATACGGAACCTGGAAAACCTGGAAAACCTGGAAAAAGGACTGTTTTTGTGGGCAGTCAGGGAAAACCTGGAAATGTCAGGGAATTTCATTGATTTCATTGGACCAGTCAGTGAAAAGTCAGGGAAAATATTTTGGCTAACACAAAATTTTCATTCCTCTACACGTGATCTTCATAAATATAAAATGTAAACACATCAAAATCAGTTGTATGTCATCGCTGATAAATGTTTATGTCCTTTTCTGGTATTAGGTTTGGGCTGATATGGGGAAAAGTCAGGGAAAAGTCAGGGAATTTTGGCGTAGATTTTCTGTTTGAACCCTGTACATATTGTGTCAGTGGGCTTATGGTAATCCACGGAACGGAACAGAATGAGATTTCACGTGAACAAAACGAAGCCACGAGAACAGTGCAGACCATATTGTATGAACAGGATTTCGATAGTTGAGTCGAATAAAATATAAAATTGTGTATCATCTTAGAGCAACATGTTCTTGTCAACTGCATGTTATGTGGACGTTTCGAAAAAATGCTTCTCAAAAATCGACAGGTTTATTCAATACTTCTTCCTTACCAGTCATTAAACTGCAAAGTACGACCGACGAGAACACGTGCAATCGGACAAACTCTAGACGGGTGTCAAACTATTTTGTGTTGGAAACCAGGTTGTCTTCGATTGTCTGATTTGTGATTCTTTGATCTCGGTCAATCATGTTTTTAATTGGTCATGAACAGACAATCAATGTGTTTTTCCTTCCTTCTAAACAATAAGCAGGTTTGGATTGTCTGACCTTCTGTTATGATGGAAACTATGCATCATCATTTTACCCCCTGGCAAAGTAAGAAATCATCATTGGCATCTGCAGGTTCGTTTCCTGCTGATAATGCAATGAAGAAATGAAATACTGAACTTTGGTATGATTAAATAAATTGAATTAGTGTCGAAGCAGTTCTCTATCTTATTCTACACTTAGTTTAACTCCGTGTTAGCGTAATTCCGGGAAATTCATGTCTATTCCGGGAATTACCATTCGAACGATTCCGTTAAATCTCATTCCGTTCCGTTCCGTGGATTACCATAAGCTGTGTCAGTGTGCCATGGTTGTCCGCATATGTTGTCTTCAGCAACAAGGATTGACATCAAACCTCTTCAATTGTGAATTATTTTAATTTTATGGAGGAAACTTACCTCTTTCGTGAAGTTTCTCCCCAGATCACCTGTTCCAGATGATTGGTGAGGTACAAGAACATTTTTTTCATGCCAAAATTGTCCTTGTAGATACGTTCTATGATAACTTAGCAAGTTTGGTAAAATTGGTTTTTATCTGTTTAGGAGCTGTGACAAAAATTTGATACCGGATCATTAGGCTTCATTTAAAATGCATTTTAAATGTACTCTAAAGCCTTTTTAAATGTAATTCAGAATACATTTTAGTTGCCTGATATCCGATGGTAGGTTTTTTTCCTGCGATGTCCACACTACATGTAAACATCTCGAAAAACCACCATCTGAGGACATTCGCTGCGTGCCACATCGTTTTCGACATGACACGATGAGTTTGAATCGCTAATTAGTGCTTTGTTTCTGCACCTGCTGAGTCTCTTGAAAGTCGAGACAGGCTTTGGAAATTGTTATTTCCTTATTGCTTGGTTTTGGGGAGTTGGAAAATCTATCGATCTGCTGATTTTGTATTTTTGGCGAATCGTGTCAGAAACGATTATTCTGGGCAACATCCTCAGATGTCGCTTTTCTCTACGCGGAAATAGGGCAGCAGCCCCCCGTATAGAGGAATGTCGATATCGGTTGTCAGGTAACATTTTAGATGCGTTTAAGTTTGGTAAGGGCAAAATAGGCCCCACCTGTCCCAATAGTGATTCTGCCCCCGGTTTCAGTGGCCCTTGTAAACTTCATGGGCTTGTTATGGCTATCCTATTTTGACTGAAGCCTTGGAATTCTTCAAACTGATAGTCATAGAAGCTCTCAATAGCACAATAGCACTAACTTTTGAAAAGGTGATATAAGTAAAATGGGTCACAGGAACAATGAGAAAGTTTTAATAAGTGATATGAGTTGACAGAAAGGATTAATATAGTGAGACAAACACAAGCCTCGTTTCTATAAAGAAGTTTAGTCGTTTTACTTAAGGAGCTGGTAGTTGCTGTAATGAATGAGGTGAGCTTAGTCAAGCTGCCATTTTTGTAACAGAAGTGGAGTTTCTGTGTGTGTCGAAAATGCTCTGGGTAATTTCAATGCTTACTCACTGGTTACACTTGGACAGTTGTGCAGTGCAGCACTCCTTTCCCTGGCCGCTAGGGATCAGGCAGTCCTTTCTGAATAGGTGCTCCTTCCTAAGTGGGTTGCTGACTGTTCCTGAAACACCCCTATGGAATAGAATCAGATGGAAGAGGTATACTGTCAAGTAAATATTGCAGAACTGACTGAGCACGTTATAATTTAGACCATAAAACTATGTTCATTCTCAAGTTCTATTTTCAATATTTTGTACTGAAGGTGGAAAGATTTGGAGTAGTTTCTAAGGTGTGATTGCTGGAGTGTCCATCCTATTTTATTGTAAAAACTTACCTATTTTTACATTTGAAAATATAATGTTTTTTCTTTTTGTTATATCTTTCAGCTCCGCCTCATCATTATGATGTTTACTCTGGATATTATGAGAATCGGAGGTACGATGGCTTAACTTCTAAAAATGAGTACCATTATGTCAACTTTTCGAAGGAAGCTGATCCTCTTTCTTATAAGTGGACAAACGATGTTGGCAGGTCTTGGCTCTGGACTCTCATTGGTCCTAGGAACATGGCATTGGCAGATGTGACGGGCAATAATGAAGAAAGGGGAATCTTTTTCCGCGACGGCGGTTTTGATCGTGGAGAATTTTATTCTAGAGAGCCATGTGTGGACAGAGACCCTGATTGTGCAACAACATCTGAGTGTGACAACTATAAAATGAAAGGAGAATGTGCGAAGTACTGTAACGTGTGCAGTAAGTTTCTTTGCTGCTATTTATATGCTTTTTGTTCACAAAAGTCTTTGTGCATTGAAATTTATAGATTTTACTCCACAGTTCATGGATTCTTATGTTTGTGTCAGACAAGTTGCTTAATTGCATTTTGAGCTTAATATTGATGCTGGCAATCATCCATACACTTTGAGCTTCTGTTTTTGTATGAGGACCTTTTATCATTTTTGAAAAGCTATAGGTGCCTTAATGAAACCTGACCACTATAGGGTTCAAGACAAAGCTCTGGGAGCTGTAGCTAATTTTACCTTCTGTAGAGCGATCTTTCTGATGACAGTGCATGGAACTCTGTAGACATTTATTTTGACAGAAGCATTTAAGAATCAAGAAATGCGAAAATGGAACTGTGTAACACTGTGAAAATTTCCAGATATAATTTTCCTGTACCTAATGGTTTTATTGCATCATTATTGAATCAAAGTGAAGATTCAGTTACGAAACTTAATTCAAGGTGGATGTTTTGTTATCATTATGCTGCTGGTAAAAAGTGCTTGAACAATGCCTATAGATGTGAAACAAAGCAGAGGCACAATCTACAAATCGTTTATCCTATACTTAATCTTGGTTAAGGTGGTACATCTCAGGGAACTAATTTGCGTATCAAGTGCTCGCAGCAACCGAAGGATAACGATAATCAAAGAGGCAGTAGCTATGAAGTGTGCCCGCTATGACAACTCATTTGGAAACGATAAAAAGTCAGCAACCGACTGTTCTTGGGCATCGTCGTGACTAGGTTAATTTGAAAACAATTAGCGGCAATGGAAATCATCCTTTTATTTTGTCCATCCTTTTGACTCAGAACACACAGAGGAATTTTGTAGCCCACTCCCACTTGTTTGACCAAAACTCCTAGGTAAATGCTCTGAGGTAGATCAAACGTCTGGAAAACTTAGACTCTTGCAGTCAAACATGACATTAGATCTGAATAGAGAAATAGTTATCATAATTTTTATTGACAGTTACATTAAATGTCATGCAAAATCTGTTTGTGGCTATCAAGATTCTGTCTGGCAGAATGCGTTTCTGGCCGAAAAATTCACTGTAACATGTAATTCTGGACAAAATTTGTTCTTTTAAATGCAGGGCAATGATGATGCCAATGGTGGAGTTGAGATATTTTATGAGAAAAATAATAGCGAGAACTTTACCGTTTGGAACTTTCGCCTTTCTTATTCCTGGTGTTTTGATATGCGCTCATGCCATAATCATGGACTGACATAGATTCTTTATACATTAAGGCTCCAGATGAGCCATATTCAAATCTTAGCAAACCACCAACACCCTATGAATAGATATCAACTAAATCCAATAAGGTATTATTATTCATTGAAAGAAGACAGAATACGCAACAGGATATAATTCTCCAGTAATTCTCCTATAATTGATCGTTCACATTGATCTGTCCACCGTTCAGACTCCTTGTGTGCAAACTGTAGAACTGTTTGAAAACTATTATGGGTTCACGACTTCAGCCTCGAATAGTTTTTGTCGCCACGAAGCTTAGATCATATTTTGCAATTAAATACCAATCCGCTATATAACACCAAATGTCCTGCTGAAAACTGAATAGTGTGCATGTATTAACTGAATAATGTTTTTCCGGATGAATCATAGGTCATCATGGCTGGTTTCATATGTCCAAAAAGAGTTCATCTGTTTTTGTTGTTTTTGTTAGTGTGGGTCTTTCATGCAACACAACTTATGTTATGACCCATGCCTCATATCTTGCAAATATGTTGCTCAGTGTGCGGGTGACGATGTATGCCAACTATGGCTTATTTTAGGTTATTTTCAAAATTTTTCAAGAGCACCTTATCTTCTTTTGTGGTATGCATATCAATTATCACAGTCCACTAATTCTGTGGCTTGTTTCGTATGCACTTGAGAGGGTTTTGGGTAATATGCGTCAATCTTTAAGATAAAGTATGTGTAACATTATATCAGGTGCTCTTTATTTGAAAAAGTAATGTGCGCCCAAATAAAGAACAAAACTAATTTAGTGAACTACCAACAACTTAGTTTTTATCTCTGTTGTTGCATTTTTGCTTGCTTCATTTTCCACAGATTGTGAGGCCTGCATAGCTCTCTAGTTGTAGCCTTTTTTCGGATTGGGAAAAAAGCTCTACCAGCTGGGAATTCTGTATGATCCACCTGACCGTGGACTCTGGAGCTGAACAAGGGATTATCAGTTTAGGATTGTATATGCTTTACCTGTGGATCATATCTAAATAGTCATTGACCTTGCTTGCTTAACTTTCCATTATGGCAAGTACACCTTGTTATTAGTTCCAGTAAGTGGCACCTCTTTTTTGGACCTGACCAAACGTTGGACCCGGCTGGGCCACCAGATGCGTGGTTCTGGCGGAGCTGCACAGATTTTGTAATTTTTAAACCTTGGCTAAAATGAGTATGGCCTGTATAGAGCCTCTATGTAAGAATCTGTGCAGATCCGTTATTATGACATGAGTGCATGTTGAAATATCGGTGTTGAAAATGGTGAAACTTCTTGTTATTATTTTTCTTATCGAATTGTATGTGCACACATAAACATATTGCTTCGCTTTATGCGCTAAGACCATCGAGAGGTCTTTCCATGATTGTATTTTACGGAATCTTAATTTCTCAGTTGATTTTTTGATTGCATCCAGAATTCAAAATCAATGATTGCACCTTTCAAAAGGGGCGCTCATTTGAGCGGGTGCGCTCACTCAACTCATTACAAAAAATGTGAAGTAGGTACCAGTATTAGAGAACATTTTACAAATCATTGCGGAGTTTGTTTGTTTTTGTTTATTAAAATCAAAAAAAGAATATCTGACTGAAGATTAATTCATCTCTTATTCTTCATTGTTACAAACCATCTCAGTGAGCACCTATGCACATCATGCTTTGCATCTTTCAAATGAGGGTCCCTCTCCTGGTTTGAGAGGGGGCCGCCAATTTAAGCCGGGGCGCTCATAAAATTTCTCACCTGCTAAGAGGGGCGCTCATTTGAGGAGGCGCTCATTTAAGCCGGAGTGCTCTTTCAGATAATTACGGTAATTGTTTCAGAACAGAAATGGATAGAAAGTAAAGTTGCTGAGTCTTACGTTCTGCACTATAGATGATCAAAATTTAACTTATGTTTCTTTTTTGTTTTCAAGGTCCTGAGCCTAAAGTCGGTGGCAACTGTTCCCTGCCATGGAAAAAACATGAGTCCGGCTGTTACAAAGTTTTCAATCAGTTTAAAGTGTCTCGCAGCACTGCTGAGGAAGTGTGCAATGATGCAGGTGGACACATCACAAGCATTCTCGGACTGTGCGAGAATAAGTTTGTGTGGTCACAACTTGTTATGTCGGGACCTTTGAATGATGTCACAACGTATTGGATTGGTTTGCGAAACTGGGAGCAGGGTGTTGGGTTATGGGATGACGGTTCGCCATTTGTTTTTTCTAATGGTGAGCCTGGCTCCACTGCAGATAAGTGCGTAACAATGTCAGCTGACATGCCCTATGTTTGGAGTGTAACAAGCTGCAATGATGAAGTCCATGGCTTTGTTTGCAAAGTTGATTTCCCAAGTATGTTATCAAAACTATCTTGTTTGTTTGTCAGATGTCAGATCCATCTGTTATAGGTAGTAGATCTTGTCAGTCAGCTTTTTTCAGTTTTTTAAATGCACTATTTATAGAGCGCCTAATACTTTTCTTCTGAAATGGCAGTGGGATGAGGCACTCGTTACAACATATCAGAGGAGCGATACTTCACTCTTCTAGGGTAAGACAGGCTGCTAGCGATGGCTTGCCTCATGTTGATAAGACTAATTACCACAGGCTATTCAAGTTATTTTTGTCACGAGCACAGTTTGTCAAAAAACTTGAAGTCAAAATTTGGGTAAAAGTTGATCCAGGAAGCTGCGAAAATGTCCCCGAAAAACTGAGAAGATAAAAAATTTCAAAATGATCCTTACTGCATCTTATAGCCTATAGAATTGTATTAAAAGTCACAAATCTTCAGCTCTTGATCTTATGCCGTTCAGGAAATATCATAAAACGTTTGCCTGGGGGGAGGGGGAGTAGTAAATAGGGTTAAGCTTGGATTTCTGCTTCAAGAAAATTTTGGTACTGAAATTTATGATCGGTTGAGTTTTTCTTAGGATGTTTTTGTGAGACTGAGGATTCTTTGTTGAAAAGTGGGACAGTTTTAGTCTTATGTACAACAAGTTCCCTGTGCCCCTTGGTATATTTTTTGATTTGTGTAACTGCTATATGGATAAAGTTCATTATGAAAGCTTTTTTGTGCAAATTTGATATGTGATGCTAAAATTCATGCTACCAAACACCTTCATTCCTTGATCTGTCAGTATTTGACTAATGTTTGACTATGCAGGCTTTTCGGTGGGCTGTTGATTGCCTATATGTGACTCTCCGTGCGAAAACCCACCGATTGCAAACCCAAAAACGTTACAAAAACGTTTCAAAAGTGTTTCAATCAATTAGCATCACAATAGTGAAACGTTATGAAACACTTATCATAGCGTTTCAAACCGTTACAAATCGTTTCAAATCGTTTCATAGCATTTCGCTAGGTTTCCTCATAGCTGTAACAATTCAACAAGTGCAAACAATAAAAGTTGGAGGGCGGACAATCTGGGCGGCCCTTTGAAATTTGCTGTATTTGGTTTCGGTTACCGTGATGAAAAACTGTACTGCGATGGAATCAACTCAATTATACGAAACTAACAGACAATGTAGAGAACACTGTTTGAGCGACATGTTCTCTAATTAGTAACAGTAATAAGCGCGCAAAACACTTGCAAAAACGGTAAAAGATGCATGTAAACGGATTGTAATGCATTATCAGCAGCCAAATTCTGAATTGTCTCAATCATTTTGACAATGCTGATGTATGAAATTCCGGAAAAGCATAATAATTATTTTTCTTATATAAGAGTGTTGGCATAAAGTCGAAAGCAAGAATTAACACATGAGTGACAGCCATCAAGCGTCAACGATAAATGAAAACCATGTTAGGAAGGTTGCGCAGGCAGATACAGCAAATGTAACATTTGCAGT
>JAOBRC010277574.1:0-15192 GCA_027575255.1 Scolionema suvaense
CCTGTTCTGGAATTAAAAGAGTATTTTTTCTTCTCAAGATTTTAAGTAATATA
Organism: Scolionema suvaense; assembly: GCA_027575255.1. Taxonomy (NCBI): domain Eukaryota; kingdom Metazoa; phylum Cnidaria; class Hydrozoa; order Limnomedusae; family Olindiidae; genus Scolionema; species Scolionema suvaense. The sequence goes on from JAOBRC010277574.1 coordinate 54, forward strand.
GTGCTATTACGTTCATTTGGAAATAGGGTTATCTGCAGTGCGGGATGGTTTAAGTGATAGTGTTAAAAGAGCAGCTGTTTGTCCAAAGTTGATTAAGTTGACTGTGCAGCATCGTCAGTGATGTCAGCCATTTTATCGCAGATTCCTTTAGCTATCATCGTAGCTATTGGAGATTTAGGTGTGGATGAATGGCCAGTTGCATTTCCGCCAATCGGTGTCGGCGGACCCCCGTTTCAATTTTCTGTCCTTACAGTTCCAGAAGTTCCTTTTATGATACGTAAATTTGTGTTATAGAATGCACCTGATGTCACATTATAACATAATGCCGGAGATTAAGAAAGATTTTATTTATCTGCTTTTTTCAGATTTGAGATCTACTGATTCACTGCTTAGTACGGCAAAGATTGAGTACAAACTCAGGATACGGAATGTTGTTTTGCTAGAATGCTGTCTAATTGCTTAAAAAGATAATTGGTATCTGCTCTGGCTCTAAAATGTCACCAATAGCAGCCTTAAGTGACAGAGTGTTTAAAGCAATTACAGAAAATTTCACCTTTGCACAATTTAAAGACTCAGTTCACAAATTACCGATTAGTATCTATTAGCGGTTTTACTTTCTTCCCTCACTTTGCTTTGTACATGGTCTACACTTAACCCTATTTAAGGGGGAGGTATATTTTCGATAACTTTTAAACAGCTATACATATTTGCCTAATTCTCGGTAGCTTTTAAAATTTATTCCTCATGCACATTCTTCCCAAATTGAGCTTGTTTAGATTTAAAAGTTATAAACATTTTCTCGGAGTAGTCTGACACTGCTCCATTGTATTTCACTTAGGCATTTTGAGAAGGCTCGCACAGCACACTGATGGCAGGCTTCCTTTCTCGTCAATTTGAAGCAAGCTGAGCTAAGACAGTGAAACCAGTAGATGTATTCTGGAAATTTGAATGCCTAAGGATTACCCATGCATAATTTCATGTCATTTGGGCTTCCCAATTGGGAGATAGGTGGACCCCCAATTGGGAGATAGCAGACCCCCCTAAATGGGGATAAAATCTCCTCTAAGCCTCTAGGTCATTTGATTCACCTAGGCAATGGCCAGTTCCATGGGATAAATAAAATTCCATCGAATTCAATCATGTACTAATAGCTATACTGCTATCGCTGATGTAGATCGTTAGGGTCCTTTAGCATTTACTTCCGTGTATGCCATCGAGTTGCTTGACTGTATATTCAAATTTTTTTGGTCTTGGTACTGCTTTGGATTGTTAAAAGCACCAGTCCCTGATATCCACATATGGTTCTGAGGAATATCAACTTCCTCGCTCGAGAGCTTTTCCGTTCATCCGAAGACATCTTTAATCCCTCCCGTGAAGGTATTCACAGCTTTATTCGTAGGACAGTCATCATCGTCGTCACCGGGATTGCCAAGTGATATATGCAAAAGCGACTGTCAAATGTCAGGATATGACGAATTTTTGACCGTAGAGTACTCAATTTTATCAATTCTCCCTTCGGAAAGTCACGTGACCATAATCGGCAGCCATCTTGGAAGAAGTGCTAGACGACCTCGGTCGCCATTGCCGCTCAGTGGAAAAACAGCAGTAGCCTGTGAAACGCAATGAATATTATCGGAATCGCTTAACTTCAGCCGAATTACCATTGCAGACTTGTAAGACCAATAATATTGTTATTCATTGCAGGCTGTTTTGGGATTAGCCGCTATGCGTTGCTAAGTATAATTCGTAAAAACATCAGCGTCCTCACGCAATTCACGGTCAAATCCTCTTCGGTCCGACGCCCCGCATGACCTCAAAAATGGAAGCCGTAGCTGCGGGTTGTCAAGTCTGTGACGTAGCCGCCGAAAGGAAGAATATAAACTGATTGCTCATCCTTGGACCTAGTAGCACTTTCCCTTTGATGCCTGCAATGATGTTTCAATAAAACCTGGCCCTGCAACACGAATATGTGATAAAGTTGAAGGAACATCCATGCTCATTGTATAGCATTGGTCCTGACTTGGTTCGTGCCACACAGTGGCAAACATGCCAGCTGACCAATACTCAACCCAGAGGCATACAGACAGCAGACTGTGGTAGGTCACTCGCATAAAAGTGCTGGGGAACGATGATGCTTGCTTGTGGAAGCTAATACCAAGACCTATAAATAAAAAAAAAAAAATTCATGAAGATATGTTCATATTTATAGCAGAACTTATGGCCAAAATAACGTTTATAAACATTTCAGTCCTATCAGCATTAATTAAGGGCAGTTTACACAATTGATGAAAAATTAGCAATTTTTCAATGAGGAAGTACCTTTAGTGCTTCTGGCTTGGTCCCAGACCCTAACAAGCGCATGACCAAAACATGAATATAAAAATGATCTAACAACACCATCTTTCAACTACTTGCCTAGTTTCACTCCAAAACAACAGAAATGGCTCAGTGGCAGCGCGGTCGCCTTGTGCACACAAGGTCGAGGGTTCGAACCCCACCGTCTGCAACTGGTAAGCGCGAAATCCCTAAATGTTAAGACGGGTAGGGGCTCAGTAAAACCTAGCACTGATTGATAGTGAAGCACGAATCCACAATTAAAGATTGTTTTGCGTCGATAATTTTATGTGAATAGATTTACAGGTCTGATAACAACTTGTTTATTAACGCTGGACGGAAAAGCATAAATATGAAACCTTTTAAACTCCGAAAAACATTTCCGAAAAAGGATCAGATAACAGCTATTTGTTGACAACAATAATAGTAACAACAACGATAAAAGTGACGACAGAGCGATAATAGTAAAAACAACAACGACCACAACAAATTAGCATCACTTCCATGTCACATACCAGGAATATGTCCAAAGTTGCTCCGAGCTTCAAGAAAGCTCGCTCCAGAGCCGTTTTCAAAGCTGGGCTTCACGAAACAAGAGAAAACTACCACGTAACTTTAAATATCTAGACGCATAGAACAACATCAAAAGCTTGTCTTCTCCGGAAATTGGGACACGTCTGCAGTTGCTACTAACAAAAGATCTTGTCCAGGCCAAATTGATTGCGAGAGCGCTTCTACTATGAATGTCGAAGCGAAGTACTTTCCTCGTAAAATTCGTGACGCACTTGAGATACATAAAAACCATTGTGGTCTCAGCGAAGGAATAAACTTGGGCAGTGGTCAACATTTCACATCGCAATTTTGGAGACTTTTGTTTAGCTACATAAACAGTTGTGATAGATCCACCTATATGACGTCATCTGGCTCGTCACTTCTAACGCAACAATCTCCAATTATTGACTTAACACGTTCTTCATTCAAATGTCACTTGCCAACTATCGTATAGATTTTACTCTCGCACTGATGGTCTGAAAAACAGTTAAAAATTTCGAAAAGAAAATTTTGTTTTATGTTTGAGTGATCTCCGTAAAAAGAAGTTGCGTTATATCCCCCGGCCTTCAGAATCTATAAAAATTCCAGCCTGGATCCATGCTGGAGGTGCTTATGGACGATGTACTTATAAACGCAATGGATGTGAAACGGACGCGTTCTGAGCAAATTATTTTTAAGGTGAGTGGTAGCAACGATTAAACTAATTCCAAATTTCGCATAATACAAATTCGCCCCAGTCAGAAAATATGCTGAGATGTAAGGGCACTGGCAAAGTGAAGATACTAGACAATAAATTTGTGTGACGTAAAGCTACGTTTGGAATCAATGACTTGTGAAGTGGTTGCTTCAATGCATTTTGTTTGATCGCTTTCTAATCATTACCTAACTTGCAAAGATAAAGGTAAAATTGTTAGTATTCCACTAATGTGTAAGGGAATCAGTCGAGCTAAGTGTTTAGCACAGTTTGGTTTAATTTGACGCTTTGTGCTCCTGGTGTGGCTTTGACGCCACTTACCAAAAACACTAGAGCTCAGACCTCTAAGATCATTTCTTGACATTTCAGATTTAAAACACTCGTCAGGACTATATCTCAACATCGTTGAGAACACACGCGCAGCGGGAAAAAAGAAACATTTTATGACTATCGGAAAGGTTTGACATTGCCGAGAAAAGAAAAAGACAGACACCCAGATTCTAATTATTGTCTTTGAGGCTCTGCAAACGAAAAGTATTGGCAACATAATTAACACTATCATTAGTAAGAATTCAAAGGAATAGATCTCAAATAAACTCAAGATCTTGTCGTAGCTCAGTTAGCAATCTCAAAACTACTACAATATTTCACGATCAGCACAGAGTGCCACAATCTCAAAAAATCTGTAACCATCTCAGGGATCAATGCAAAGTTTCACAATTTTAAAAGTCAATACAAAAATCAATACAAAATTTTACGACGTGAAAAATCATTTCCCAGTTCCATAAATCAATGCAAAGCTTTCCTAATTCATAATAATTACAAATGACATCAGTCCAAACTTACGCCTCTCTCTCTTCCATTATACCAAGTGAAACTCGCGCAGGGTAGGCTGTAATACTGCTTTTTATGACTATCTGAAAGGTTTGACATTGCCGAGAAAAGGAAAAGATAGACACTCAGATTCTAATTATTGTCTTTAAGGCTCTGCAAACGAAAAGCATTGGCAACATAATTAACACTATCATTAGTAAGAATTCAAAGAAATAGATCTTAAATAAACTCAAGATCTTGTCGTAGCTCAGTTAGCAATCTCAAAACTACTACAATATTTAACGATCAGCACAGAGTGCCACGATCTCAAAAAATCTGTAACCATCTCAGGGATCAATGCAAAGTTTCACAATTTTAAAAGTCAATATAGAAATCAATACAAAATTTACGACGTGAAAAATCATTTCCCAGTTCCATAAATCAATACAAAGCTTTCCTAAGTCATAATAATTATTAATCGCATTAGTCCAAACTTATGCCTCTCTCTCTTCCAATGTTTCATATGCAAGGAAGCAAGTAAAACTCGCTCAAGGTATGCTGTAATACTGCCTATAACATTACACAAAAAACTGGTCTTTTTTTGCTTTAATCTGCAATGAAATTTGTTTACGAACCAACTGTCTCACTTTCTTTATCCATGCACACGCCAAGCATTCATCTTGTCAATCCGCATATGGTATGGCAACGTAAACGATATGAGGTATCATAGAGTGTGTTCATAATTTGTAGTGATAGGAGGCATACAAGCTCTTTCTCATACAGTTTTCGTTAGCTATAGTTTAAAGCCAAAATTATGAACACATTGGCTAGTATTTCTGTTCTGGATGTAGAAATGTGTCTAGGCACCAACGATTTTCAATTTTATCAACTATGAAAATCAAGTTCAGGTGACATGAATTGGTTCAATATTGAACAAAATCAATCTGTCTTGGGCACATGCACAATAGAAGTAACAAGTACCTTGATGAAGAATAAATTGCACGACACGCTTTTCAACTTTATCCATAACAACAATGGATAATAACTGGCCCAAGAACGCATCCTATGCAAACACTAACTACTTACTCCAACTACTTACTCAAAATGAGAATACAGGTGAAAAGCATCAAGCACTAACTTCTTCAATGTTCCTTCCGGAGGGAAGTCTTGACTAGGTTTCCATCATAAACTCTGTCCAAAATTATGTTAACAGTTTTCTGCAGAGGCCAATTAATAAAAAGAGATTCAACATGAAAAGATGCAAACTGATAGCATTCATTGAACCATATAGTATCTGGTGGAAGCTGTTACTCTCGTGAATGTATAGTCAGGCGGACCTACATCCGATGTTAACCCTATTGTGCATGGGCTTCTTTATGTACGTTGGTTGTATGGGGGGGGGACTTATCCCTACCCTAAAACGCGAAGGAATTTAGCTACAGCACGGACACTTTGCATGGACATAGCCACCAACGATTAGTTTCTAAAAACCATTCATTTGAACCGCTAAGTCCGCACAATTTTTGCTGACGTCAGCACTTTGTCCCAAAAATCAGCAAAAATCGCCAAAAATTTTGCCAAATTTCCTTCGGTGATAAAATCTGAACCACACAACACCAGAAGTTGGTTTAGCCTTTTTTGGAAAGCATAAACATAGTCATTTTCAGAAAACAATGTTTGGTAATTTGAGGCCATATGGTTTTTCTGCAGCATGGCTGCTTCTAAAGGACACTTTTTGCCCATTACGACTTGTAATAGGGAAATTGCAGGATTTGTCAAATCGGCTCTCACAAAATTCAAATATCTCCGAAACCAAGCACGCTATACGCACGAAATTTGTTTACAATGTGCGTTGATAAATTGGTTGAGTGAGTGTAAACGGCAGGTCTTCGGCCAGCCTCAATAAGTCGATATTTCAAAAAACCTTTTGGGGGGTAATTTTTACGCCCTACCATGCAAATAGGGTTAAACAGGCGGGATTTGAATCTACGACCTTGGACCGGGCCCATGCTCTATCAACTTAGCTACCGATCTATTGGTTGAGGCCTCATTATCTCGCCTAACTGTGCTAGCGGAGATCACTACGTCCGACGGATTACAGTATCTGCCTAAATCGAGAAAAACTGCATCAAATGAGTCACGGAAGTGAAAACTGTTATTAGTACAGGGCTGCGACAAATAAGCTACATATTTTTGAACAAGATAGTAAGTGATTCCAATCGTATCAATAATGGTCAGAATTTAGGTACATTACAGAAATTTTTATGCATTTTTAAAAATCCTTGGGCCCTGCCTGGTCGATCAGCCGTTGGTCGCATGGGTTTTTTTCTATCGAATCTTCATCGACGACGCAAAATGCGCTGGTATCTTTTAGCATTGTTTCATTGGTACATAATCAGAAATATTCATAATCACTTCGAGAAAAGAATGCCTTTGCAAAAGACATTTTAGATGAATTTCTGCTAGTATTTCGACATTTGCACCAGTTTCTTTCCCAAACTTTTTACATTGATCCAATTGCAAACTCTCATTAAGGAGCGGACCGTCGAAAGGACCTGGAGTTGAGTTTTTAATGTTAGTGTCCTCGGAAAATTGCTCAGGTCACTGTTGGTTTTGATATTCGTATAGATTGGTAATTTGTAAATTGAATTTTTAGATGCTTGTAGATTGAAATCAGAGTAAGACCATGCTCGCGAAGGGCATTTTTCGGCTAGAACTTTTCAGTTCTACAAGCTCATTAAGGAAAACATAAAAAATGAGCAAAAACTAGGTTCCAATTTTGGTATTTGAGCCTCAATAAAGGATAACCAACTGCAGGATCATTAACACGATCACGACTGAGAGTTGGAGAGAATATGTCTAAAATCAACTCACACTCTCGTCGTAGTTCAGTTAGCAATCTCAAAATCACTACAATACTTCGCGAGCTCAAATGCAAAGTGCCCCAATCTCAAAGATTTTTCCCCATCCCAGGAATCAATACAAAGTTTCACGATTTCAAAAGACAATACAAAGTTTCACGATTACAAAAGTCAATACAAAAATCAATACAAAATGTTACGATTTGAAAAGTCGTTTCCCAATCATATAAATCAATGCAACGCTTTACTACTTAAGAAAAACCCACACAAGTTATACCGTAATACATCACATTATACATCACGTTATACCCTTCGCATCACAGGGAAAATTGGTCTTTTTCGATTTAAATCTGCAACGAAATTGACTTGAGTTAAATTACCGATCATCTTGTCAACCCGCATATAGTATGGCAACGTAAACAAAAAATTGTGTGTTGACAATTTCCAGCGATAGGAGACATACAACTCTTACTCACGCACTGTTCGCCATAGTTTGAAGCCAGAAATGAACATATTGACCAGTATTTGCGTTCTGGCTGCACACGTCTTTCAAGCCGTCAACGTCTTTTTTCAATTTTATCAGCTATGATATTCAAGTTCAGGTGACACGAATGGATTGAATATTGAGTAAAATCAATATGCCGTGAGCAAAAAAACAAATAACATATAATCAGCATATGGACAATAGAAGAAACACCTTGATGAAGAATAGATTGCACGACACGCTTTTGAACTTCAGTCATATAACTTTGGCTAATGCTGGCCCAAGAGCAGATCCCATGTAAACACCAACGACCTACTCTTTCTGGAGGGAAGTCTCTTTCTTTCTTTCTGGAGGGAAGTCTTGACTAGGTTTCCATCATAAATTCTGTCCAAAATTATATTACCGGTTTCTGCAAAGGAAATTTAACCTAAAAAGAGGTCCAACATGAAGAGATACCAAAAACCTTAAGAGGTACCTTCTGAACTATACGATATCTCTTTAAATCCAGAAATTGCACCATATGGGTCACGGAAGTGAGAACCGTTATTGGCAACCATGCCCCCCCCACTTTTTTGCAAAGTAAAATTTTTTTACTATTATGACTACTACCGAATGTTACCCAAAGTATCCAAACTATTAGTTGACCCCCTACTTCAATTTGTGCTCCGCAGTCCATGGGCAAAAGGCTGCAACAAAGAAGCTAAATATTTTTCAGGCAGATAATATGGTGTTCCACTCGTATTAGTATGGTCAGAATGTAGGTATATGATGGTAATTGTATGCATTTTGTAGAAACCCTTGGGCTCTGCGTGGTCGATGAAACGCTGGTCGCATGGATTCTTTCTAATTACAAAAAATTATGCTTACTTTTCCAAAAAGGATAGATAAACATGCAGTGAAAAAAGACATGTAAAGTAAGACCTTTATCGACTAAGCAAAACGCGCTTTTATCTTGTAGCATTGTTTCATGGGTACATAATCAGACATCGTCATAACCATATTGAAAGGGAACTAAGATCAAAAACAAAATTTTAGTACATGGTAGAGCACATTCATATATGACATACAGTTTTTATTTCATGACAAAGCTGTTATAGTACAGGAGATATGGAGTTCTAAAGTTGAGTGGTCAGAATTTTGCTACTAATTATGCATGATGTCATGTGGGTACAGTTTAAATTATCCAAACTTCATAATCAAATGACTCAAATTAGAGTGCATTGAAGAAGTCAATCTTCCATTTTTCAACAAAAAGTGATGATATAGCAAGTCCATTTGAAAAAATAAGCCTAGGGATTTGGTAACTAAGGAAATATTGATGCCTTGCAACGCACCCGTATGACATCATGAAAAGTCAAGATGGTAGCTACTGGACTTTAGAACAGGATATTTTGAAAACTACATAAGCTTTCATCATAAACTGGAAGTCATGTTTTACTGTACTCTATCAGTTAATAAAATTTCATTTTTGACCTTAGTTCCCCTTTAAGGGATGAAAGGATTACCTGAAGAAGTCTTTGCGAAAGAAATTTTTTGCAGAATTTATATTTGCGGTTTTGGCCTTCTTTGGCCGCACAAAATTCTTCCCAAACCTTTTACATTGCGCCAATTGCAAAAATTCGTTCTGTAAAATATCAAAAAGAGCAAGACCTAGTTTCCGATTTTAGTATTCAAGACTTTATAAAGGATAATCATTTGCAGTATACTGAACATGATCATGACTGAGAATTGAAAGGAATATGTCTCAAATCAACTCACACTCTCGTCGTAGTTCGGTTAGCAATCTCAAAACACTACAATACTTTACAACCTCAAATACAGAGTGCCAAAGTCAATACAGAGTGCAACAGAGATATTTTCACCAACACAGGAATCAATACAAAATTGCAAAAGTCAATACAAAAATCAATGAAAAATGTGACGATTTCAAAAATTGGTTTCCAATCTCATAACTCGATGCAAATCTTTGCTACCTCATAATCGCTACAAATCGGATCAGTTCAACACTATGTATATATCCCATTGTTCCATGTGCAGGGAAGCAAGTAAAACTCACGAAAGGTATGTTGCAATACTCCTGCATGTAAAATTTTTTACATAGAAACCGGACCTTTTCCAATTTAAATATTTAAACCGAATTGCTTTACGAATCAACTGTCGCACTTTCCGATGTGTGCATGCACCAAGCGCTTACCTTCTCGACCCGGATTTGATATGGCAGCATAGGGTGTGATCATAGTTTTTTTCACAATTTGTAGTGAAATTAGGGATACAAGCTTTTATTCACGTTTCCTTAGCTATGGTATCTGGCTGTAGAAATCATTCAATCCTCTAACATCTTTTCAATTTTGTCAACTATGAACTTCAAGTTCTCGTAAAGCGAATTGATTTAGTATTGAACAAAATCAGCATTACCTCAGCGAATAAGAACTAGCGTGTCATCAGCATATGGATAAAAGACCTAAAGCACACTTTGATAGGATGCTGCACAAAACGTCTTGCAGGGAAAAGAATATCTAAGTTTTTACGGTCTTGATTAAACTGTTGATCATGAATGTGCATATAAGAGCAGGTAAATACAAGTAAAGCTGTTTTAGCACGGCTGAAATACTTGCTTATGTCTGGTCTTGGATATTTTGTGTCAATTTTATTCAGGTTGTTAATCTCTAGACTGCTGGCAATAGATGTCAGCAACACTACTATGCCATGGTTCAGTTATTTGCCATAGTAGTGTGAATGATCCAAATGTCCTGCGTTATAAGCATAAATATGCTTTTTCATACGGCGGGTAGTTTTGAAAGTTTTGGACAAAATAAAAACTTCGGAATTTGATTTTTTGCTCCGAACATGTCTTGATAAATGTGACAAATTCTCCTCTACCCTGTTTCATTACGGGCGGGGAATTTACCCTCACTCTTGCAGAAGCTAAATTAAAGCAAGAAAATGGGCACTTTCTTACGTGTGAACAAAATATATCGAATGAGATTCTCTGAAAATTACATAGCTGTTTGACCAGGGTGACAAAAGTTATGAGACTTTTCTGAAAGGTATGCCGAAATGTCCGTATGTTTTCTATACAAACCACTCAAAAATGAAATACTTTATAAAATCTGTTCTGTTCTTTACAATTTCTGTCCTGTAACTCCTGTGAAGCAATTGACGTCAAAGTTTGACACAAACAAGATATTGGTCACAGGAATATTCTACATCTTTTTTGGAACAGTTGTGCACTGTGACGTCATGTGACGTCGTTTTGAAGATTTTTTGCATAATTAATTAGATGACAATCATTGATTATGCATGAGTGGTACTCTTTTTTGGACTGTCTGAATTCCATTCATTGACCTAAACAAAATGAGTGATCAACCAGCTTCTTCCTATAAGTAGTTCCAGAGATATTGACATTTAAAGAAAATCATGAAAATCGTCATCGGGAAATGGTGACGTCAGCAACCTTGTCACGTGACAAAAAAATTCATAGCATTTTTCTAAAGTATATGAACTAAACTGTCATGTTATACATAGTCTGTGCTTCTACAACAAGTTTTTTGGTTTCTACGGCCTTTTGAAAATAGGGGTAAATCTCCCCTCCCTAACAGAATGTGGGGGTCGTCTGAACCCTAATAAAATATGGTTTTAAAGTTTAGAGCAGCAAGAGGCTTTCAAAAAGAAATAACTGGAACCTACCACCCTCATTCCCTACACCAAGTAGAATAAAGTAAGGAATAGGTGAGTCTGATCTGGAAAATAATATGCTTCATATGCTTGCATAAGTTCATTAGAAAAATTTAAACGAATATATCGAAAAGAGTTCAACTTGTTTCTGAAATCATACATCACCTTCATTATTCGCCACGAAGGTGCTGAATCATTGCTTCGAATCTGTCTTTTTCTCTGATTTCAACGCCATGTTCCTCGATATGTTCCTCTTCTGCAAGGCATTCCCTAGCAGTTTTGTGGCCGTACTGCATCGCCCACGTCCACATCCTACATAAAATAGATTACTTGTTAAGCTTTCCCTTGAAAATTGAAGCAGAAAGTTATTAAGCAGCCCCAGCTCTGTAAAAATTATTTACAAAAGTTTAGTTTTCATCTTTTTACAGAAGTTATTCCGTACTGGTCTTCTCTGTTATTGGAATAACACCAACAGCACCAGTGGTGCGAGTTTTTGATTTTGCACCAAAACACCGTATTGGCAAATGTGGCTAGCAGCTTGAAATCACATGTTTTAGGCCGCATTAATGTACAAGAATTGCCTTAGATTCAATATCTTTAAAAATCGTAGTTATTGAGTAGGGTCTTATTTCTTGAGACCAGAAGCCGGAGCAACCAGTAGCTGTAATTCGGGGTGCAAGGTCTGATCAAAAAGTTAGCCTATTATTAGTCAACTATACCTACAATTGTAGTCAAGGCTATTGACTCTCGCAGCATTTGCAGTACCCGTTTTCCTCAAAAAAGGTGCTGATCATAGCAGAACCTGTCTCCACCATTACTGGTTATGCAAGTGCCCCCTTGATGAGTATTACATGGAGTGCTCCGTTACGCACTGCCCTCTGACAAAATTGTTTTCTGGAAAGGTGCCAGTAAAGTGAATCAAAATTATAGTAATTTACCATTCACATTGTATGGCTACAATATATGTTTGTGTCACTACGTTTTGACGATTGTACAGTCTTAAGTGCATCCTCAGGACAAAATATCAGGCCACAGGGTTTTCCTCGTCTTGAAAAATGTTGACTGCATAGGAACCTGTTAGTATCTTGATGTATTGGCTGCCACCATTCTTTTTCATTGCTTGTGAGCAAAGGAGACATTCTTTCTCGTCATGTTGAGGTGAATGGAAACAAGTATGAAATATACATTGCATAACATTGTAGTAGCAGAGCAAGTCTTGAATTACTCACAACATGTGAATAAAACTTAATGCATATTTAGGCTTATACTCCCGAACAAAATCTATTTGAAATTGTCGCCAACCAGCAAGCAAAGAATTATTGAACGAGGAGGAGGACTGTGTTTGCCTGTTTCCTTTACGTACTTTCAAAATAAAGTATTTTGGATGCCTGGTCGATTGCAAACGGCTAGCTACAACCTCAAAATGGGCGAGGAGTATAACTTTTTTATTGTTGCAGGTGCATCAATTTAAAAAGACCTGCTTCTCCTTCTATACTTGAGAGTAACAAAATACCAACTTCGTCTCACTTGATGGTTGCCTACTTTGCGCCACAAATGGGTTCACTGGTTTTAAATACTATTTGGTACTTTAAAAAAAAACAGAAAATGCCTGCCTTGAAGTTTGGTAAAAAATAGTCTTTGTCCAAATGAACGCATCCGGGATTGTAAGTCGAGGAATCTAATACAATAAATGCTCTAATTAACGGACACTCTAAAAGGCGGCACCTCTGACTAGCAGGCAAATCTATCTTCACCGTCGACTTCTAGGCAAAACATATAAAAAGCGTTACAAAAGGCAGGCAACCAATCGGCAGATGCTTTAATTAGGCACCAATGTTTTTAACGAAAACATAAAAATTTGTTGTTTTTTTTTGTCTGTAACTAAAATAAAACTGAAAATAAGATATGCGTGCCATTAGCTATTTACTCATGCATGCGATAATCATCTCTCACTAGCGCTATTCACGTTGTTGCATCTTGCAGAATACTTGTCTAATATCTCCTGAAAAAATATCTGTGAACCAGCACGTGCACCAATACTTAACTGACATATCCAACGTGGCAACCCCTAGTGTTCCACAATGATACTTGACCGTGCCCATTCATGAAAATTAAATATGCAGATATCAGAGATTAAAATATGTTCACCATTTAGGGAAGCTTGAGGGTATTTTCACGGTATCTTTGAAAATACTCATGTCACGTGAATGTACTGGCAACTAGAATTTGTGGCATGAATTCAGACGCACTGACTAATGAATTACGTCTTTTATCGTAGAAATAATAAATGTGTGAACAAAATAGCGCTATGTAGGAGATATTCATGTTTCGAAATCTGTTGCGCTCGCAGTCTTAGTCTAAATCCGTATTTACATCATCGAGCTTCTTTTTCACTTAATTTGCATTTTGGTCTGAGACTTGAAAGTGGTAGGTCACTGGCACCTAAAGTCCATGGTCATATTTTTCTTGATGTAGGGTTAGGGTTAATGTTTAGAGCATGAACGTATAATTTGACTGGACTAAGAGCGAGCACTGCTCACATGTTGCTTCTATTAAATTTTCAATTGTGTCGGCATTTCTTTGAAGGCCAGACTTCTTATATCGCCGTGCGCGAAATCTGCAGCCAAGTTGCTGCATCTTTTCCCACCAAATCTCGACCAAGTTTATTCAACTCCTACGTCTTGAAAATCTTTCATACACGAAAATTATTGAATAGTAGTGCAGATCATTGCCTTCCGAGGCTGTTGGTATAAAATTTGATGGAATATTAGGCCATTTAAGTTTCTCAAATCAAGTTCTGAGGGGCAGGTCATAAACCGTGTGAAAAAGTATGCTCCAGGTCACCCAACTTTTCGGACAATCTGCTCGTAAATTATCGACAATCTTTTGCTTACGGCCTTTTCAGATGTCATTCTATTACATATATAAGTGACGCTTCCGGGGTCGTTTGAGACTGGAAGATATGATGGATTTGCGCAATAAATCTCAATTGAGAGATTTTCTGTACGCTGCATCCTTTATTCAAGCAGACAAAATTCCTTTCAAGTCACGGCAATGAAACAAGGAGTTTATCTTTTCTAAATCGGTTGATGGTGAAAATAAAGGAATTGCTACCAAACGAATTTGTTGGGAGCATAAAATCTTCCCACCTCTACTCGTACTGAGCTTCGCGCGCTTTCTACTTCTTCCAGCATTGCTTCTTGTGACTCTTCTGCATGATAGATGTGAAAGCGGAATTTAATTGGCTCATACTGAGATTCATTCTCCAGAATTCAGTTGAAAACTGATCAGTGCGCGGGATCATTTGATGATGTGCTTATCATTACTTTCGAGTCTTTTTATAATGGGACAGGTCGCGTACGTAGTCCAATCAAATTATAGGTCCATGGTTAGAGTTTGTGAAATCTTTGCACATCAGAGCAGATAAAGAAGCTACATATATTTGAACAAGATAGTAAGTGATTCCAATCGTATCCGTAATGGTCAGAATTTTGGTACACTACATAAATTTTTATGCATTTTTAAAAATCCTTGGGCTCTGCCTGGTCCTGCCGTTGGTCGCATGGGTTTTTTCTTTTGAATCTTTATCGACGACGCAAAATGCGCTTGTACCTTTTAGCATTGTTTCATTGGTACGTAATCAGAAATAGAGCTTCGCGCGCTTTCTACTTCTTCCAGCATTGCTTCTTGTGACTCTTCTGCATGATAGATGTGAAAGCGGAATTT
>JAOBRC010277575.1:0-13788 GCA_027575255.1 Scolionema suvaense
TCTCCCCCTCCCCACAAAAGCTTAGGGGAGGGTTGCTCACTACGCAGAAGCGATAGCTACTATGGAGATCATTTTCACGATTCAGGGTTAACACAATCACCAACTACTGTGAAATGAGCTTATGCATTTGAGGTCGCAGAGATTGAAAAATAACGCAGAATTAATTCTTGTGTTTCACTTGTAAAAACCTCATTTGATGAAGTTCAAGCATAGTTCTATTTCAGCTATTGCCTTTCTTCTTTTCCTGTCAACAAGGACATTACTGAGTACATTCTACTTCAGCTATTGCCTTTCTTCTTTTTCCATAAACAAGGACATTACTGAGTACTCAACTACATGTGTGTTGCTTTCCAACAAAACCCTTAAATGCAAATTCATTTAATTTTGGAATCAGTTGTGGAGTGTGTTTCACAGAATTGATTGTTTGGGAGCATATTAGTAGGTACCATAAAAATTTAATACAGAAAGTAAACTATTCTCAATTCCTTTAGATTGTAGGTTTTGCAATGCTACTGAAACAACTTGGTACTGTTATGTTTCAATGTTTAACCCTTTGACTCTCAATGACGTATATATACGTCATGGCGGACCCTTCCAAACGACCAAGGCGTTTCTCAGTCAACAACCAATGACGTATATACGTCACGGCAGATGTAACGGAGCGACCAGACGTTTTGACAAGGAACTGCTGGTCGCTGACAGGAATTCGCTGTGATCGCTCCGTTACACCCGCCATGACGTATATATACGTCATTAGTCGTTGACCACAAAACAGCTTGGAAGTCCGAGGGTTAAAGGATCTAAGAGAAGGTTCTAGATTTAAGAGATTCAGTGAACAACAATGAAGAGACAATAAGTGCTTACCGCATTATAAGCATAAAATCGTATACCAAGCTTTCGTAAGCAAGCAAACAATTCAATTTCCACATCTCTAAAAATAAAGTAAAAATACAGCCAAATCCCAAGCCTGCCATCCATACATTCTCTCAAACAGTTGAATTTTGACATGATTGTTGAAACTAAGATCAAAACACAATTAAAAACATATTGACCCTATTTTACGAAAAATAGTTGGAATAATGGATGCTGTGCTTCTTAAAATCCGCAAGAAAGTGCCCTTTAGGGGTACAAGATAAAAAGTTGCGCCAATGTTCACTTGCAAAGTCTCGCTAACTAAAATCAAACCCAGATTTGTCCATGCTGAGAGTTCAGAGAGAGCTTGACTTGCTACCTTCGTACTCTGTTATAATTATGTCATTGCACTCTCAAGCATGCATGATTGTATCAGATGAGCCATCTTCACCAAATATCTCAGGGGGGTCACAACTCACATCAGTAACACATGGTGGAGACTCGGTTTCCTTGACAGGAATTTTATATCTGTAAACAACTAACCTCCTGCAGCAAAATTGCTCTTGGCGACAGCTTAACGACCGCCGCTGTGTTTACGTCATGTCTATGCTCAGGCGCGAAAGTTAACAATAGTGCTCTGCACTAGAGCGAATTTTACTGGTCACTATATTTAGTACAGTGCCCAACAGACTAATGCATTCTATTTTTGGTAACATGAGAGTATCAAATCGTCACGCTCCGCGCTCCCTGGTCACTGTTTTGAGCGTACGTTGTACGACGACTTGTTTCAATTCAACACCCATGATGAAGGGATTTTAAAAAAATTCCTTCAATTAGATTTCGAAAAAAAGTGACGTCAAAGTTGGGATTTGGTCATCAAAATGCCGTTTTTTGCCTGTTTTTGTACGCCTATGTTCAGAAATGAAATTTTCGAAATCAATCAACTTTAACCAAACTTTAAGCGTGACACCAAAGTACAACATCATCCACTCTGTCTAAAAGAAGTATTTTGGAAATGGTGACATCATCTGTCATGACGACTGACATCATCAAAGAGGGGTCACTTTTCATGAAACTCTTCATTTTGGAGCCCCATGGAGCAAAAATTCTACTGAAATTGAGGGTTTTAACGGAGTAAATGCCTTGTAAATATTGCCAACAACTGATTCATGAACTTTGAGGAGTTTTTTTACAAAAAAACTGGAAAAGTGCCTTTTTTGGAACAAATAAAGCCACTTTAGATCCCCATCCCCCTCAAGAAACCATGATTCAAGAAATGCACACCAACGTTTTTACACTTCATATGCATAACTAAAATAGTTCTACTATCTGTGCAAGTTTCAACGCTTTATCTGAAGAACTCGCAAAAATATGCTCGAAAAACCACCAAAAATCTCACAATTTCAATTTTGGCCACTTTTGGCATTTCTCCACCTTTGACTGTGAAGAGCTCAAAAACTACAAAATAGCTACATATCACTTCTTTGCCATTTAGTAGTACTCACTGAGTTCTCAAAAGGAGCCCAGAATCAGATCCGTCACATTACAGCAATGACATCAAAAATGACATCAAAACTGCTAAAAATGACTCTAAAAAACGCTATCCGATGGCATGCTGGACGTCGTGACGTCAAAAATAGGGATAGGCAAGTGCCAAACTAATTTTAAAACCAAGGTTGGTAAATTCCATACCATCGCTGAGGTAATTTTGACGATTCTGGCACCGACGTCAGAGTGCCAAATGGAAACCTTGGAAATCAAAAAATATTTATTTCAATTTTGAGCCGACAAGGGATGGGTGTCGGATCTACCATTTTGGACCCAACCCCATTTTTTCAAAGCAAAATTTTATTCCCTATTTACCAACCCTATCCATTGCCTAAAAGCATCTACTGTTTTCAAAATATCGGTATTTTTCTGAAACACTAGCATTTTTTAGTCAATTGTTGACATGGAAAAACGATGTCAGAATGATTTTTCACGACGTCAGGACCCATGTCAAAAGTTGCGTCATCATACAGTACACTCGCGATAACTGGGACCTCCAGGGGGAATGAAAATTCGGGTCCACTTAGCGCGAGTCCCAGTAAAGCGGATCTCTCTATAAGTGAGTGATTTTCAAGGGGCATCGAAAAGGCGTCCCAATTAGCGGGAGTCCCAGTTATCCGGGGTCTCAGTTATCGCGAGTGTACTGTATTTTCTTAGACGTATGTCAGAACCAGCCCACCTTAAAGATAGCCTCAAGCGTGCCCCGAATTCCCCCGCATTCAGAAACAGAAAGTGTGCTTTACCCAACACAGTCGTTGAGTATTTAAGGTTTGTGTCCCGTTGATTCCTTAGGGAGGACCTAAAGGTCTCCCTAAGCAATACTCCGAGGACACTAACATTAAAAACTCAACTCCGTATTATATCACTCTGAAGTTTAAAACCAAAAATTTAAAAAAACTAATGATTGGATCTTATAATATTTTGAAAAAACCCTAAAAATGGGCATTTTTGCGCATCAACTGGCACCTGCAAGGCAAGCTAGAGTTTTCCCAGATATGACAAATGGTCCACTAAATTACTATTATTGCTCTGAAGTTTAACAACAAAGTTACGAAAAGATTGGATCTTGAAATATTTTTAAAACTAACACTAAAAATAGCTATGCAGAGGTTATCCTGGAAAATACCTTGCCGACGGACAGAAGGACGGACAGAAGGACGGACGGACAGAAAGACGGAAAGACGGACAGATCTCATTTTCAAGTGGAAGTTCAAAAAACATAAGCAAAAATTTAGATTGCATTAAGATCATGTTCCAAGCAATACATCAGGAGTTGCATAACATAGTGAATAACCTGCTTTGGACGAAATTTGGAATGAAACCAAAACATTTCAACCGAAGCCATAGCAGTGCCCAGGAAAGATCATAACATATTAGAAATTAGAACATTTTGTCATCAAAATGGCATCATTAATAACAAACGTAGATAGCAAAACCAAATTGCTTGTACATTCCTAGGAAACACAAAAATCAACGATGAACAAACCTGGTGATAGCATTGTACATTCCTTGATAAACGGAAGGCAGAACATATCCATTTGATTTACAGACATGATAAACCTCCATCTGAAAAGAAGTACTCTTTTACTCTAGTGCACTGCCCTTCTATAATATGGTGTAAAACAAAAAAAAACTAAAAGGAATATGTGGCAAGTAAGCCGGTGAGCTTCAACTCACCTCATTCCAGAAGCAAGCAACACCAAATCACGAACAAAGAGGCAGTTAAAAACTATGAAAGACTAAAAGATTTCTACGGGAAGAACACCAAACAGCATCCAGGTGATAGTGACAACTTTAATCACACATGAGGATCAAATGAGCTAATGGCACTGCATGCAAAGATAAAAAACAGCATAATTGTTTAAAGCTACAGCGAAAAGCTTCTGTAACACATTAACCACCTTCCTGCTCTAATTGTAATGCCACCATCTGAAAAGTTAAAATACATAAGGAATGGGTTCCAGGTTCGAGCCTCGCTCCGGTTGGTTAGCGCGAAATCCCTAAAGATTGAGGTGGGTAGGGATTCAGTAATTTCTCAGCAGCTTCGCGTGGAGAGAAGAGCAGCAACTGACTTCAGCAATACTAGCAATTGTTGGCCATAACTAATTTTACATAAGTAAATGTTTGAAGTCCAAGCAGAAACATATGTCTGGCACACTAGTGTATCATAGGGTCTATCTTAAATTAGCAAAATCTGTCGGAGGGACGTTCGATACTTTGAACGGGTATCAATTTTACCTTTAGAGGCACAGCTTTGCCAAAGGAATTTCATAACATTCTATGAGGGTCTGCATTTGAAAAATATCTCACTTTGCTTATTTGCATTTAGTTCCGTTCGAGCCAGACTCAACAAAGGACGTCTGTTGGATGTAAAGCGATAGAGTTTCATGGGTTGGGCGAGTTTTGACAAAATCCTTATATTCTATCGAAAAATGTTTCCCTAGAAAACTAAGTGGACTTTTTTTCCAAGCACCAAGATGTCTTCTTTCACGAACAAGTAAAGCCATAGATTTTCAGGTAAATCCAACTTGACAATTTCGTTAGGAGTATCTGCCATAACAGCTGTCGGAGGGATGTTTTGTTCACAAAAATTTATTTTTCAATAATGATCCTCAAATCATTTTCAGAGATGGTTTCTCATCAGTTGAAGTTCGCATATCTACAAACCCTGACGCTCAAATGGATCGGGAGAAAACACAAATTTTTGTAAATCACCTCCCTCCGACAGATTTATACTCTGATTTGACATGAGCCTTTATCAAGGTTCTTTGACAAAAACAAAACATAAATAAAACCCGGAGAACGTTCCTACCATGACGAAAAATATTTTGAGGTGTCTGAAACGTCTTTCAACTGTCCCACCACAAGAATATTTCCTGAGCGTCCCTCCGACAGATTTTTCGTCTTTGTGAAATCTGCTTTACAAGAATTGTCAATATTGTGTTGAGAGGATAAAAAACTTCATGTAAAAGGCATATACGAAGCGCCCACATATAGTAGATTATAGACCCAATGCTTTGGATACTATCCAGTGTATATTTCACAAAACAATGTCTGAAGGCATATCGGATCAAACTGGCCAGTGAGGGTAGAAACCACATCTTTGAGTTGCCCTTGTATGATACAATCGTAGTATGTACTACAATTATTCAGATTACATTTTCTGGTGAGAAACCATTGTACCACCTTTTCTTTAACAGAGCTATTCAAATCATGCAAGTAATGGTATTATACAACAAAAAGGCCGAAACACACCAAAGGACAGGGTGCTTCTGGTAGCTTCAAGGTCATCAAGCAGGAGGCTCCAAAAAAGAAGCCTGCCAAGAAGCCTGCTGCCAAGAAGCCCGCAGCCAAGAAGCCGCCGCCAAGAAGCCAGCTGCCAAGAAAACTGCAGCCAAGACCAAGAAGGCTACTCCGAGAAAGGCCAAGAAACCTGCTGCGAAGAAAGCCGCTCCGAAGAAAGCTGCCAAAAAGGCAACCCCAAAGAAGAAGAAGCCTGCAGCCAAGAAATCATATAATCTGACCAAAATCTATCCAAACCTGATTGTGCAAGTCCATAATGAATTTTGCCAGCATATTATCACTCATCCCACATACACATATATATGCACGCCTGTCCAGGAATGTGCATCATCCCCCTTTCTATTGTGTTAGTCTCTATGGTTCTTCTCGATGTGAAAGTAGTTTTCATGCGGGGACTAATGATGAAAAATTGCACCACATAGCTGTGAATTACGATGATAACTTTCCTCGAATGGAGTCTTTCAACTAAGTTGTGTTATACCTATTTACGTTATTCCAGTAGTCGTCACCTAGATTTGAGTTGATAAAAAAAACATACCATATATTGGCTTCTTAAGTAATATTCAACGATAATTGCACGAGTGCGCAATGATGATGACACACAACCTACTTTTAGATGGAAAAGCTGTACCATTATGTTTATGAAACAAATAAATGAACAGCCTTCACACAAGACCTATTTGCAAAAATCTGTCGGAGGGACGCATGCTGGTAGGTCAGGCATGGACAGCGATGCAAGTAAACACCTATGCCCTTGGAATGGCACCCCAATACTTTGATGAATGACTTATTTAAGTCCATTGTACATAAGGGAAGGGTAACATCAAAAATGAAATTGTAGTAGATGACAGAGCACATCAAAACATGAAACTTGGCACCTACTTCATGGCCAAAGCTTGAGTAGTTTTGGAGATATCGAGCCTTGAAGTTTACTAGCTACCATCTTGATTTTGATGATGTCATTGATGTACCGTTGCTAAGCATTACCATTTCCTTACGCATTACCTATACTTAAATTGTTTATTTTCTCAAACAGATCTTTGACATATTATCCAGCTTTATCATAAAATGAAAGAAAAAATACTCTAAAGCAATTCAACATTGACTATTTTAGGTACAAAATTTGGATAATTTGAGTGGTACACAAGTGACATTATGCATAATTAAAGGCAAGATGGTAGCTACTGAACGTCGGAGCTTGATATCCCCAAAACTACAAAAGCTTTCGCCATGAAATAAAAACTAGTTCTCTTATATACCAGGTGTAGTAATAGCCAAAAAACCTATACATGACTTTTGTTTCACACTAGCTTTGTAATCCGCAAATGATGCTACGCAGTGGCTGAGCAAAATAGGAATAGCAGAACACTTCTCGCGGTTATCTTTTCTGCCTACTTATGTAAAAGCATAAGAAACCAAATACCTACCACTTCCCAGGATTTGTAGTTTGATAAGCCAAATATCTTGAACTTGCCTTCTGCAAGATAAAGCAAAATTACTTGAATAAAAAGGGTAGGGAGCTAGCCAGAATCGATATGCTTACAGTGCTATGTTAGTGTAATTGAAAGTCAATTTCCCGTTGCGCAGGCCAGAAAGAAAGCTCCTTAACTGGGAAAGAGTAAATTTTGGCAATACCACGTTACTGCAAAGAAAGCCTCTCACTTGAGGATTTTTCCACATAAGCTAATATGGGAGACTTCGCTAAATAAAGCGTCATGGGTACAATTTATATCATGCCCATTCTTTATCATTTACAGGGCCTACATCCTTCATGAAAGGAAATATAACCATAGTATCTCATATTTGAGTGTGAGCAATGATCTCGATAAGGATTTCACACTTTTTATTAGTGAGTTTTCGCAAATCACTTTTGTGCTGCACAACTTTTATTAATTTGCTCCGAAAGATTTTATGATGCAGATATTACTAACTCAACCTACATTAGCTGGGTATTTTGGAGCTATCTATGATTGAGGGGGGCAGCATTGAACCTCTCTAAAATCAGCAATAACTTCTGCTGCATGGGAGAAATTTCTCAGGTATTTACTAAAGAACAACATTTAAAGATCACATTCAGACAAAACTATATCAGAGGCATTATTTTGCTGATGTCAGCAGCTTTTAAGAAGGTGATGTCACCATTTTTGGAGAATTGTGGTCTTCATTTATGTCCTTCTTTTTGAAGATTTTCCCTGATCTGTAATAGGTTATCCTGATGCACATGCATTATGCACAAAAAGTCAAAGAATGTAAATTAGCATCATTTTATTTTCTGACGTCATAATTTTTAAAATGAATCCAATTGCTTACCTGAATGATGAAGTCAAGTGTGACATGACAGTATAATTTCTTTTTGCACCAAAATGTTCCTCGACAATATTTAGGAAAAGCTAAAACCATTAGTTCCAATGGATTTACAGTTTGGACAGAATTAAGAGAAAAATTGCTCTCGGAAATCGTATTGACAAAACCACCCCACCCCCAATCCTTGCAGAATTAAGCCTATTCAACCTATGGGGGGGATTCCCCTCTGGTATTTTGAAAATTGCTGCTTTTTGCATGCTGTCACTCAAAACTTTTGGAGAATTTCTAAAATTTACTGAGACATGTTCTGGGAAAAAAATCAGGTTCAAAAACAAAGAACGCCCTTTGCAAGAGATTTCCATTGATATATAATATGTGCACAGTTTTTATTCTTGCAAAAAATAAATTGCTATTGAGCAATTTTCTCTAAAACACCCTATTTCTCGCATCTGACAATGGGTCATTTCACTTATGACGTCATAGGTCATGCCGCATTAACCCTATTGACTTGAAAACTGGCATACATATGCATGAAGGGCTAATAAATGCGCGCGAAGTTTCCATACTATCACATAAGTGGTTCTAGAATTATGGAAAAGTGATTGAAAAGCACCAAAAAGCCCAGGTTGAATAGAATCTCTCCTCAAAGCAGAAGCTCGAAAATGGAAACAAAACATAAGAGAATGACTGAGTCATTATCAGGTTCCTGGAGAAAATACTAGCAGACATAGAATCTTGCTGCATGTCGCTTTCACAACTATCGCAATTCCACATGAAAAACTATGCAAAGCCAACTGTAAGTGAAATGATTATGCTCTGAATACTGCACCCATGGAGTAAATACAGTTGTAAATAAAGAGCGAGAGAGCGGAAATAAAAACATGCAAACATATTGTGACATTAAGCACAGCAGTGAGAAGAAAAGTGATAACACTCTGGAGAACAGCAACTGATGAGACTGCTCTACCCTTTAAACAGAGAGAGTTGCTCCATCAATATTATGACAGATGGCATAATAAGGGCCTCAAAAGCCAGTAAAAACACATTGGTGAGCAAGGGAAAATTCACCTGCCCTGAAAACATTGAAAAATGTACACTACTGAAAACACATGCAACTAGCGCGGACTTCTAGAATAAAAAAGATATAACAGCACTGGAATAAAGTGGAAAATAGATTAAGCGGAACAACACAACGAGAAGGGCGCCAGAGTACCAGAACTGGCAAATCTGGAAGTAGCGTCAAGCATGCTTTGTGGTACCAACGATCAGCCTCTAAGTTTTCTCACAAGACATCTAAACATGAACAAACCTTTATGGAGCTGATCAACACCTCTGAGTGTATCCTCTATGGGGACCTTACGGTCAGGTGCATGCAAATAAAATATTTCACAGGCAGGAATTTTCAAATTCTCCAATGATGCATTTAGCTGTTTCACAACACCTTCAGCTGACAAGCCTATACAGAGCGAAAGAAAATATAAACAATTACCCACTTCAGATGGATAACACACAAACTTTGCAGATTTTGGGGCATAATATCAGTCGATGATCTGATGAACAAATTAATACAACTCAGCATGTTACTATTGCCAACAATAGAGATATCAAAACTCATTAAATTGCTGTAACAGTTTCAGATAACGATTCTTCTGAATTTGACGCAAAGCTTGATCTTTCATTACTCTTGGTGAATAATATTTCCATGTCTTTTACATGATCCAGAACAAACGCAGGGACCATATTGTTCCGCATGCCACAATTATCAGGTTGCAAGCAGAATAGGCCATCTTAGAAACACTCAGTTAGTAACTAATTGAAATCAATTCAAAACAAAACAATAAATAGACACTTTGCTTTCATTCTAAACACTGTCTTTCAAACCTAGACCTTCACTTGACTAGCAAGCCACAAAGTTGCAAAAGAATTAGAAATAGCTCCCTTAGTTAGAACGAGAAGTATGTCAGATTTTGCTCAAACTTCACCGGACTACTATAAAATTGTACTACCAAATGCACCAAAGGTCTAACAAGCATCTGTACTATACATAATAATATAACTGTTAACCCTACTCCAGTTGAGCTTCTTGATGTACGTTAAAATGTTGAGGGAGGAACCTAAACTACTGAAGCAGGAAACATAAAACTTAGCAGAAATATAAACATGTGAACTTTCAGAAAAATAAAATAAAACACCTGTCACTATCCAAATTTTTGGCAAGATGATTGGTAAAAATTCAAATTTTTCGGCTAACGACAATTATGCGAAATTTTTAAAAGTCCAAGATCAAGATACATGCTCTTTTGCATGAATTTAGTATTCTATAACATTCACCAACAAAACAAGCACGAAATCCCAAAAACTCAAGGCTAACTTTAATTTCTTTTAATCAAAAAACAACCATAAGGGGCCCTAATGAGCTTCAACAAAATTCTCATATTTACAGAACTACACAACGGATTGCATCCAGATTTGAATGTTTGTAATAAAATAATACACAATTAGAACAGATTGCAGCTTCCTGCCGCAAGCCATTTTCAAGCTGTTTCGGAGAGTTTATTACCTGTGGGGGGAGCGAAATAGAGTTAATAATGAGCCTATCATCCCTACCAAGAATTCATCATAATCTAGAGAAGCAAGTGTTCATGCAAACAGCATTTAAGTTACGAATTCATTATTGATGAAGCTAAAATGTTGTCAAAATAGACTAACATGCTGTCACAATGAAAAGTGATGGACTCCAAACATAAAAAATAAATGCCCTCCATTCTCATTTGTCATTTACCTCAGACGGTTAACAAAACATAAAAACCAACTGCAAAGTCATTATGGGCAGCAATACTGTGCAAACTAATTACACATTCACATGCAGTAGCCTGTCACCTGCATGAATTTGTGGACAAAATGTATTTGTATTACACAGCTATACTTGACAAAACAAGCACAAGATTATTCTGGTTCTAAAGGAACGATTTGCATCTAATTTCAAAAACACCCGAATATCCACAAATGAAGTTGAGATAAGCATCAATCAGAACACCACTGACCAATGATAATAGCAGGCATTCAATGAGTCTAGTCTAGTCTAGTAAGTCTCGCTGCCCACAGCAGTGAAGAGGAATTCTCACTCAGACAATCGTGGAAAGGAATTCTCACACAGACGTGAATTAACGAATCAATAAACAATAAGATACTAACCAAGTGTTGGATTTGCCTTGCATGCTATAGCAACCTAAAAATGACAAGACGTGATGAAGAACTCATAAACATTTCAGTCCAGGGAATGACACAAGGATTCCCTTTGAGTGGTGAGGGATGAACTCCATATAGAACTTCAGTTGGGAAAGATGTACTGAGATTCACACATACAATATAAAATGGCTAGACACCACAAGAAACATTTGACTAAGAATGCGTTTCCAAGAAAGTGAGCAGGGGAATGAACAAATGAGTGAATGCACCATCAAGTGAGCTGGCAATAAGCGAACAGTTTCCGATTAACTGATCTATCTGCACAAGTTTTGGCCGCAAGCATATCACATTTCATGCGACTATAAATAATGGTACTTTCAATGCACATGCAATCAGCATTCCAATGACGATGGGAAATAATTACATTGCCCTATTCCTATTGGTTGAGCATTTGTGACCATTGACAATTATCACTTGCCCAGTTTAGTCTTTCACCCATTCCTTGTTCACTCATTTATTTGTTTGCTTTATCGGCAACCCGTATTGCCACTGAGTATCATAACCTATCTAATGGGTATCATAATGAAATTAGCAGAACAAACAAAAAAGATTGTAAAATTGATTCCCATTTAATGCACAGCTCGTAAAAAATGACCAAATTATTGAACGATGTTAAACAGCATGCGCAATGTAGCCAATTCTATTGATGACTAAACTGGGCTATAAAAATAAAACCTGAATCTCTTATGAAATCTGGACCAAAATATTCACTGTGTGCAAAAATTATGCATGACTTGGTTGCTAGGAATATTGCCACTTTGTATGCAGATGGAAGACTTTGCACTTAACCACGTTAGAGACTTTTGTTTTATGCTGCAAATCTTTGATACACAGAACTGCATAATTTTTGCACACTGTAAATAAATATACTAGAGGCATATTCAATCGTTATTCTACAGAACCCTACAAGCATACCCCATCAAGGAATGTGTCATGAAACAATTTTGCATCACAATTCTGAAGATTTTAGAATTCTATGAATCCTGCTTTTCTAGAATGAATTGCAGGATGTTTTCCAAAGAATGACCTAAAACTATCATGTGGACATCCCATGATATCCCATAGACAATTACCGCACTGTACATTCCAAACTGTGTCACCCCAGTTCAACCTCTACCTTTAGTTTTGAACTTGCCCCATCAAAACAATAATATTTAATGATCTTCTAATACGTTGTTCACAGAACCTTCCACGCAAGAAACTTTTGCAAATTTTACAAGTTTTGGCATTTTCGCGAAAGTATATCTGGCTAAATTGTTCAGAAGAGCCTGCACACAAAGTTTATCTCCTGAAGACGGTTTTGCAAAAGTTTATCCAGTCCAACGTTCATTTGCTTTGAATCTTCGTAGCAACAAAAATTTAACTTACGCAACATTTTTTCTTTGCGTGAAAGTTTATCTCAAATATGAATTATCGATTTGAGAAAGTTTATACCAAAGATTTTGCCAGTTTTTAACCTCACGAAAGTTACACTTATGAATCTTTCTCTGAATAGAGTATTCCAACCTTGCTTGGATCTCTGCAGAGGTGGAGCTTGCCAATTATCTTCTCAGTATTGCCTTTCTGATACCTAAGTGGAAAAACAAAAACGTGTACTTGACTCAAATTGGCTCAGATTTACAGATCAAAATTATTAAAGCTTGTCAAATCTTTGAAACTACGACAAAGAATCGGGACAACTTAGCAGTACACAGTGGCCATAAACCACAGAATGCAGACAATAAAGGTCTTTCCTTAGCTGAAGCATAGACTTGACAAGTCTCCCTAACCCTAAACTCTATTTTCTCCCCCACAGCGCACCTTCCTAGCTTTTCCCGAATGAATTAATCCGCAGACTAACTAACAGAGGAGAGGGAGACTTGAGTACTTCGGCACGCAGCAATATCTGTCACCTATGTTCGTACCCATCGTTGAGCCAGATTTCTGGGACACTAAATCAAGTGCGCGCACTATTGTGTGTCGTACGCCTATTCAAATTGCAGCGATTGAGATTTGTGCTCTTGCGCGCGTAATGTTATGTTAGGGGTGGGGAAGTCCAAATGTCTGAATACTGAATAATTAATGAGGCAAATCATACGGTAGTCTCAGGCGACTATGCCGCTAGTGAGGCAAACAAGAGCAAACAGAACCCCATGGCAAGTGATGAATATTGTACGTCTGGGATAGTCTCTGTGAAATTTGAGCGCCCAAAGTGCACTAGTCTCTCTCTCCTTTCTTGACAGCTAAAGTATTCCTACATTACCACCCGCAAGCCAAACAAGATTGTCAGGAGACATGGCATACAGTTCAAAACATGCGTAGAAATACCCCTAATATTTACACCAAAAATGACAAGAATCGGAGGAGCCGTTTCATGAAAAACGCTTTTTTTGAATGTGTATAAATTGCTACCTGCAAGCCGAACAAGAGTTTTCCAAGATATGACACATGGTTCATAACATAACTACAGTTGCCCAGCAGGGCTCGAAATAACGGGCGGTCAGCGGTCATTGAACGCCTATTATTCAGCTTTGACCGTCTACTTTTCTCTTT
>JAOBRC010277797.1:0-13786 GCA_027575255.1 Scolionema suvaense
GGGACATTCAAAATGGTAGCTGAAGAAGTGAGGCTTGTTGGAGAAACATTTTCAGTTCAGCAGAGGTATTATCGTGATAGATATATGTTTTGCACTTGTTGGAGAGAATATATATATGCGTTACACACTACAGAGCAAGTGTGCTTTGTTACTAATCAGTTGCAAGGTAAGTGGTAGTTCCCTCTTGGCTTATACCGAAGCAATATATCTAGCAGATAAAGTGCAATGGCTGAAGCTATAGGTAAGGCCTTAAAGATAATCAACATAGCTAGGCGCACAAATTCTCGTGCACCAAAAATTTAAATGTTTTAAGCCCTGCTGGGAGAAATCTGATCTACTCTGGGAAAACTCAGGGAAATTTGTTTTGAATTTTTTGTGGCAACCATGTATAAGTGACTTTAGCAGATGAAATATCTCTAGAGCAGAGTAAAACTAAGTGCATTTTCTTTCACAAACCCAACTCCCTAGTTTCAACTTTAAAGATATATATGCATGATCAAATATTTGGGTATCTATCTGGATGAAACCTTGAGTGGTACAAACACTGAGATTCTGTGTGGAAGGCGAATTGGATCAAATAACAGGTAGGCATTACATCCTGAAGCCAGAAATGAGATGTTTGTTTTGCCATATTTGCGCCTCATGTGCCCTATGGTTGCCGAGTTAGGACTCAGAAAAGCAATATCCATGTATCAAAAGCATCTAAACTTCAGAGCAGAGCCTGGCCCATATTAAAGTTTTGCCAAATTCAACAGTGATGCCTCTCCATTGTTTACTGTAAGCAGCATAGAATACTTAAAATCAATGACCTACTCTCTATGGCAAATGTTTTATTTGTTCACGATTTTCTTGAGTGTAAACTTCCCTCGTGTTTTACTCAGATTTTTACATGCGCTTTATGCTCTAAGAAGAATGCTTCACTTAGCTGTGTATTTGCCCACTAGATATGGGCTGCACTCCATAACATACTCTTGTGTTGTGAAATGGAATTTTTTCTTTAACACAGTGGGTATCGATCTTAGTGACCTTTCTAGATCAGAACTTACTAAACAACTGATAAATTATTTTGTTAGTGGGTATTGATTGTTAAGTATATATATATTTGATAAAGTGCTCTTGCAGGGTGCTTGATTTGACTGGAGATGATATGGTTCTAAATCTCTTAGCATTCATTTTCTCTCTTTGTTTTTGTTTCATTGTTATATCTTTTTTGACATAGATAGGTATCCCTTTGTTTTCTATTAGTATTGTTCTTGCTCCTTCTCTTTTATCCCTATGAAATGACCTCGTTCTTAAAACAGTGATAGTGCTATTTCTAACTACCACTACATTGGGGCAAGTTCCTAGAACAGAGCCCATTTCTCTGAGTGAACTTGTCCCTGCCTAAGAGCCTGTGACTCCCATGTTGTCAATGGTGTATATATATGTGATATATTTATTTGCATGGTGATATTAGTAGGTTTATTTTTGTTTTGTTAATGCATGTAAATAGCTATCGGTTGTTGCGCTTTTTAGGTGAGAATAAGTGACTTTGAGTTTGACTTTAACCCAAACCACCAGACAAGTTTTGACGAAACTTGACAGCTTTCTTGGTGTAAGTTGTTCTGTTTTGCTGTGGGACGTGATTCCGAAAGTAAGCAAGCAAG
This sequence comes from Scolionema suvaense, assembly GCA_027575255.1. Classification (NCBI taxonomy): domain Eukaryota; kingdom Metazoa; phylum Cnidaria; class Hydrozoa; order Limnomedusae; family Olindiidae; genus Scolionema; species Scolionema suvaense. Next base: position 1,647 of record JAOBRC010277797.1, read on the forward strand.
TTTTAGGAGAATCAAAATTTTTGAAATTGAGTGTTTTGGAGTTCTATGCAATTTGTTTGTCATAGTCTGATGTTATATATATAAACTAGTACTGCTTTGGCATTTGAAGGTTTTTGAGCTGGTCATTATTTAACTTAGTTTTAAGCATTTTCGGGAAAACATCAATATTTTGGAAAGAAATACTTTTTTATGCCTATGGCTGGGGCATGCAGGTATATACATGAAAGCAGGTGTATATGTGAAAGAGTGCCTGACTGGCATTGTCGTTTTGCATTGAGAATTTGTTATTGTATTTTTGTTTTTGGTAGCATATGATGTGTTTAAGGTATAGCAGATATAATGTCAAGTTCAATTGATCTCAAGACTCTGGAGGAGCGCATTGATAATCTACACCAACGAGTCACATCTCCAAGTGGCACATTGCAAAGTGATAAAAAGGTATATATGTGAAAAATATTTGAGATATGTCAATATATGTGGTTTTTAGAGATTTTAAGGGGCTAGTTAGAGTAGAATTCACATGGTTTGTTGAGAAATTAATACATAATGCATCTCTATGATGTTTGTTGTCTGCATGGCGCGCTTTATCTGTTTAATTGTTATGAGTTATTCTATTTGTTTTTCAGTTCATTGATGTAATATCAGAGTCAGCTGCTGTTGCAAAAGATGCTCAGGAAAAATATGCACCCATCTCGCACGTGTGGAAGAGACGTATGACATATGACTATTGTATTGCACTCTATGATTTCTGCGTCAATAGCATGAAGAGCTTCGCAAACAGGTTGAACTACCCCTATGAAAAACCTCTCCCTCCCCCCATTTTTTCATTCATTTATCTCAACAAGTAAGAAACTGGGTAGCAGCTTGTAAATTTTAAGTAATCACACTTAGGAATTTGCGGCTTCATTGCTTGCCATACATTATTTACATTGCATTCATTACTCAATTTAAAAATCTAAAAAACTTGTAACTAATTTGAACAATTTGTACTAAGAAGAAGGAGTGTTAGCTTGCTGCCATCACCTCAATGTATTCTTTAAACATACTGAAACTTCAGTAGAAACATACTTATCAACAAGCTTATTGCTTCAGTTTTCAGAGAGAGTGGACTGGTCTGCTCTCGACGAGGATTTTCTTAGTTGTTCCATTTATTTGATGTGTTTTTGGATAGTGCTGGATGGTATTTTTATAACTTTCGTTTAGTGAATCTACTAGCGCAGTACCTGGATTCGGAATTTCTTGACAGAGTTCGGCTTGCTGATGATGAGACAAAAATAAACATCATACTAGCGAGTATGTTCTTAAATCTCAGTTTATTATGATTTAAACTTATGTATTTGTCGTTCAATAAATGCATCTGTGCAGAAGTTGTTGTCTTTCTTTGATGTCAGTAAGGGGACCCAGATGGCAGTCAGCATAAATCATGCTTACAACAATTTGCACTCAAGCCTGGTGACACTTCGAGGATGCAGCAAATTGTTTGTTCTTATTTTTGCATTAGTCCTAAATAGACAGTGGTTTTATGCAAGCATGTGTCAAGTATTGATTAATTATGAACATTGATCTTGGATTTTAGTTGGTCTAGCAAAAGGTAGTATCTTCTATCAGGGCTTTATGATATATGCTTGATGACTTGAAAGCGAGAAATAATGAAGCGCAAATTCTATGTTTTAGAATTCTTTTTTGACTTTCCACAGCAGTGAAATCTCCGTGGAAGTCAGCATTTTACATCAGGTTATGCCCCTTAGAATTCCTGAAATATTCGCACAAAAATTGTGATCTGCTGCAAAGCCCTGGAAAATCTTAAAATGTGCTGGTTTGCTGGAATGTAGATAGAGTATTTGATGAACTTTGTTGCACATTAGGGATTGTTGATAAGGGCTGCCTAATGCACATTAAGGATAGTTGGTAAGTGCTACCTCTCGTGCCAGCTTTCCTGGAATCAGTGGAAGAATGTACATGGGTGCATATATCTTCAACAATGTTTGTGTACGCTGCGTACAAAAGTAAATAGCTGCGTTTTAATTCACAAACAACTAAAACTACGAACACGCAGTGTTGCTTGTGTTCTCCCTTTGCTAGGGACGTATTATTTTGTGAACCCCAAACACGGCTCCAGGGTGCATTGAGGGTCATGCAGCAGTTGTTTGCTTTGAGATTGCTATACCAGACAGGCGCTGATCAGCTGCACTTACTGCAAGTGTGCTACTGAATGGTGCTTTGTTTGCTAGCATTGTGATGTGAGGCTTCTTTGTCGACAAGATCAAAGTTCACAGTGGTCTTCTATTAACAGATTGATCACTGTATGTACAGATTGAGAGTCAGTGTAGCACAATAGTTTGGCGTACTCAAAGAAATACATCTAGCATATTTTTCCCGCACGCCGGCTGAAAGTAAATGTACTTACATACGCGGCGTATGGTAATTATTGAAGCCTGAGATTGATTCATATTTTCTGTGAGACTTAATCATGATTGCTCTTATGTTACAAGCTATGTGTCATATATAACAAAGCTTTGCTTCCCTTTGGGTGTTGATATTTTGCAGCCAGAATTTACATTTTCGCTGTGTTCTGAATTTTTTCTTTAAGTTTTTTCTTGAAATCTGAGAACAGTCGTCGTCGTGTGAAACTCTGGCAACTCTGGTACTACGTTAGTAATAGTCTGACCGAAATATGGTTTAACCTGGGATAAATTCCGTACAAGACATGAAATTTAGGTACTTTTCTGCTCAAATGGTCGATTATGACCAGATAATGGTGATTCTACAGGCATTGCAAAATGTGTCTTCTATCAATTCAGAACATCAAATAATGCAAATCAAGGTTTGTCGAGTTCACAGACACCTTTCAGTCACTTGCCTTGTCCATTATTAACAATGTTTTTGTAAAAGGATGGGGGGACGGAGTCTTGAAAAATGCTCAAAAGGGGGGATGGGGGGGAGGTAAATGTTTGTTCTATAAATGTTTTGGTATCAATCGGCTCATTTAAACTGGTCTTGAAATTTTACTTTTTGTTTTATTTGACTCTTTAAGCCCGGTTTACGACTTTCTCAGCCCGATAATTGAAACAGAACGTCTTTCTCTTCCAAGGTTAAATCTCTCTTGACAGTCAGTGTGGACATCACAAGCATATGATGTGCGTTTTTCGGGGCTGGTTTGAAGGGCTCAGTTACAAAAAGTTCTGCTGCAAAATACAACTTTTTTGAGTCCAAGTCGCAAAAATTAGTTCTGTGAAAATTTCTTTCACAAACTCTTTCTTTCCTCTTGGTAGTGAATGCAGGACTTATGCATGTGGGATTAATGTTTCTAAATTTACATTGAATGTGCATTTGTCCTGCAAAGTTAAGCTAGACATACAGTTGTGCCATTAATATTTGCAAAGTGGCCTTGAATTTGCAAACATTTTTTTTAGATTTATTCCTTGCTCATGGCTTCCCTATCACTATGTGGTTAGGTTTTACTGAGCCCCTACCCATCGTAGCCTTTAGGGTTTTCGCTCTTACCAGTAGCAGCCGGTGGGATTTGAACCCTCAACCTTGTGTGCACAAGGCGACCGCGCTACCACTGAGCCATTCCAGGGCCCTAAAGGTTATGGCGGATATTGGCTGGTCATTCCTCTGAGTGTAGCTTTTCTTGGAAACATTTTTATTGCAAAGTTTTGCTGATGACGGTCAATTTGCAACCATGTGTCTTCCAGTTCAAGATTTTTTTGAAAATATTTATGGATGTTTATAAGCTTTTCTTTGGAATGCAAGTAAAAGATGAATGATTCTGGGTAACATTAAATTTTTCTTATCTCAACTTACTGCTCATTCACAAACACTTGTCTCGCAGTTTTTTAAGACTGGTGGGCCGGATCACAGCCTCTCTTGCATGCGATCGCTTGCTCAGCCAGTTCATGTGCAGATTTCATCCAGCCCAACAGTCTTTAAGAATCGTGTTTCATTTGCCAACATTTGTCCCGCAATTATTGTCCCACGACAACATGCACTAATAACGTATCTGATGATTCTTTTGTTTTGCGTGTGTTCACTAATGTTAGCTATTCTGTTGCATCTGATTCTTTCTGTTTCCTGTTGCAGTTAGTTTGATTCTGATGATTATTTTGTTTAAACCTGCAAATGTTGATTTATGTCTCTTCTTAGTAGTGCCTCTTTGAAACAACCTCTCTCTGCCTCTTCCCTGAACAGTTGAGGTGCTGTCACCAAGTGTCGGGTAATGCTTTGAAGGGTGCTGCTAATGAAAAGCAGAATGAACAAGATAAACATGTTGACAAAAGGAAAAAGCGGATGAAGAGGAAACTGCATTGTGAGAGTATTTTCCTGCCCTGTGTGTGGAGTCCGTATATTTCTGTCAACCACATTTAGAATATAATATTCTAGGAATTTCCTTCTAAGGATTGGGCATGGACTTCACGTCCCTCTTTGCTGAAAGGATTAAACTTTTGAGAATTGAAAACAGTGGTAAATTGGTAGTAATTTTCTGGACCGCGGATCCATTCAGTTTGCCTGAATATGATATTTGAGGTGTCTCAATCGATTAGGTTTTATTGTGTGAGGAAATAAGACTTGAAGGTGCGGATGGTGCCTGGGTACTTCTGGCACTGGATGTGTTGACTTGTGTATATGATGTATGAATATTTTGTTTCATTTAGATGAAGAAAAGTTGAAACAAATGGCTAGTTGTCTCAAAGACATGCAATCTCTACAAGGTGTTGTGAATCAAGATTGTTTAAAAAGTATGTTTCATTTTATCATTTGCTTCATTTGTGTAATGGGTTGTGTATTTCAATTCTGACAAATGTTTATTATCTCTTACTGTACATCATAAACTTGAAGATATACAAGAACAATGTTTTTAAAAGGGTTAATAGATGGTAGCTGTGTGTGTGTGCGCTTGATACAATCCAAAGAATCCAAATAAAGTTAAGTTAAGAATGTCCTTAATGCATGTCGTTAGTAAGAGAAAGTTCATGGACCGTCCATGAAGTATGAATGCAAAATTAAACATAGCTTGTAGCATTTTGGGAAGACTCATAGAAAGCGCAAAATCTTCGGTAGAAGCAAAGTCAAAGTAATCTATAGCCGTCTTACTGATATGTGAGTAGTCATCAACTCTCTCAATAGGCGTGTTCTACATGGAAGTATCAACTCTACTATTTCTGGGTAAAGCTGTCGTAGACCAGAAAACTGCCGCATACATTGGGTGTACTGAGAGATTACTCAAAAATGGTTTTTATAATCATAAGAATTCCTTGAAAAATCCAAACAAAAGAAATGCCACGTCCATGTCTGACTGTATCTGGAGCCAAGGGGAGAGCAGCATTGTTCCTAATGTTAATTGGAACATTGTTGACCATGCTTATTCCTATGTCAATTGCTCCCAGACATGGTTCCTTTGTTTGACGGTGAAGTATTGCGTGACATTTTTTAGATCCTAAGCTGCTGAATAAGTGTTCCGAAATTTTTTCTAAATGTAGGCATGAGAACAACTACGTTAAGGATACTGCAAACCCTCAGAAGTCATGACAGTTGATAATCTTCAAAGTTTGTTTATGGCATGCGTTAATCTGGTCAGGTGGCAAGGTTTTGAAAAAATGCGCTCTAAGAAACCACCTGCATGCCACCTGCTGCGAAGCTGTAAACAGGAATGTGAAAAAACGGAAGTTTTGGTGTTTTAGAAGCTCTAAGTCCCCCCCCCCAGTTTGTTTTCGATGTGTAAATTATACATCAATCAAAAGATCTCAACAGACTCTACGAAACAGTGTCGGCATTTTTGCTGTTTTTGATTTGATCGAAAGTTATGAACGATTAAAGTTGAAATCTCGTGATCTCATAACAAAATTTTTCCAAAATTTTTCCAATTTCGAGCTATAACTTCTAATCCGAAAAAATCTCAAAAAATGCCGACACCGTTTTGGAGGTATAACATATACATTTCACCTAAAGTTGATTTGGTGAAAAAAATATTGAGCATATGGGGGACTTAGAGTTCTGCAAAGGGCTATGACCAAGATTTCAAATGTCCCTTTTGTTTATAGGCAGCAGGTGGCAATTTATGTCAAAAACTGCAGGATGTGAAGCAAGGGCCCTCCATTGATGTATTGATCATCATCAGACTTCTTGGAAGCTTTGTTGAATCAAATTACATGCTATTGAATCTGAGCCTAAGTATCCTTATGGGAAGAAATTCTTGTGGGAACATTTTTTTGCGGATTTCGTGGAAAACGCGAAATTGAATTCATCTTTTTACCTCCAAAAATGCTCAACCGCGAAAATTAATTCCCGCAAAATTTGTCCACTGTCAGCTTTTAATTCAAGCATGTTTCGACACCGTTTAACGGAGGGGAAAAACTCGATCTGAATTGAGTTTGAAAAACTGAATCTGGTGGAGAAAATTGCTGTCTGGCCATACCACAGCGATGAAAATTCTAGGATGTCTAAACGAATTCTCTTGATCTGAATATCATGATGCCAACCATGAGAAGTAGAAAACTTAATTAAATTACTGGTTGCAACAGCGGGGCCTGAAAAAACCCATTAGCTGCTGCAACTTTCTCAACAAGCTGTATGTATGTTTGAAACTGACAATTTTGTTGGCAAAATAGATATGCACCATATCTTGGGAAGTATCTATTTCGGATAAGTTCAAGTGCAACAGAAACCTTATTATGCTTAAACTTTTTTATGCGCTCAGTGACATATGACAGGCCGGTATATCTTCCCACATGCTTATGATTACAGCTGACTGTGTATAGGACGGCAGAATACGTGAGTATACCTGAAGATTGATGAGTTCAAAAGTTTGGCGCCGAAGATGCCTTCTGCAACAGAAATGAGTTACATATCCCACGGTTACCTAGAGCAAGTGTGATTAGAATGATTTGAGATCAGCGTTTTCAAAGGCTTTTATTGCACCAAATGGTGCATTTTAAAGAAAGGATTGTCTCGAAACACCATGGCTTTTGGGGCACCACCCTGGTTTCCACAAGGGCTGCTCGCAGCACCCCCTAGACTTCAAACTGATTAACTCCACAGCTTCCCTTCCCTCACGTGCCTTGATGACACCAACACTCAATTCAACAAAAAACAATAGTAGAACTTTAGTGCTTGGAAAAAAACCCTGACCGTTGAACTACTGCAGAAAATATAGTAAAATTTTGGAAACCTTAAAAATAATGCATTCTTTATCAATTACCTTTGAAGTAAGATCAACTGTTTCTTAAGTTGATGAGTGCCTCACACTAAAACATTATTTTTATGTGAAAATAACTTCCAAAACATTTATAAAAAGTATTTAGCCGCCAAAATTTATTCCCGTGAAATGCTATGGACAGTGAAAATTAATTCCCGCGAAATGTCCGAAAAATTAAACTGCAAAAATTTCTTCTCTTAACCCTTCCCGTGCTGAGCCTACAAGCCGGTTTTCACCAGATTTGGCCCTTTTTGGAGATAGTTTTTGAAGGAGGTAACTTTGTTGGTTCAGGTTCTAAGTGGAACCATAGGTCACGGCGCTCTTAGGTGTCCACCTAGGGGTCCCAGTTCAATTCAATCCCCTCCCATGCCATTCCAACTATGGTCGGGATTGGAACGGGAAGGGATTAATGCTGTTTTTCAATGATAACCCTTCCCGTGCCGAGCCTACAGGCCGGTTTTCACCAGATTTGGCCCTTTTTGTTTGTTCGAGTTCTAGCCGGAACCATAGATCGCGACGCTTCTAAGTGTCCACCTAGAGGTCCCAGTTCAATTTAATCCGGTCCCCATGCCTTCCAGACTATAGTCGGGATCGGCACGGGAAGGGTTTAGGTACCTACGTAAAGGCATCAAGGGTCTAAAGAGTATTCCACTTGAAGGTGATAGACTGCAATTTAGGATCTTTGTATTTGCTATTTCATGGGACTGGATTATTTTGTAGTGTCACTGTCTGTATAGCTTGTTGGTTTAGTGCAACTGATGACTGCTCACCTATGGGGTGTTGCGAGAAACTGACAGTAGCAGAGAGAATGTGATTTTCTTCAAAACACATTAGCTGAGAATGAATAAACTCAAACTTTGAATGTTACATACAAAGATTATGCTCATAAAGAAAGCTTTCTTCAGTATTTAGGAGTGGTATGCACTAAACCGTTTATTGCTTTCATGATCTGAATAGTATTTTCTGTAGGTAATCTTTATTCATTTTTTATTATTTAAAGCTGTACCTGAAAGTTCTTCTAAACTGGAACCTCTAATTCAACTCCATCTTGAACAGCAGGTATGTTTGCTGGTGTAAAGTATGTTTACATGGTACAATTAGTGGTTGTGAGAATTACTCTCTTTTGCACATGTGCATTTTAGGCTGGAGTGGGGTCAAAGTATTTTCTCACTGTAAAATTGATGATATTCACGCAACAATGCGGGGAAGTTTCTGTTGTATGAGGCAACCTGTTTGTAAAAATGATGACATCAAAAGGAAGCCTGGGATACTGTTACTTTGTCAGTGATTTCGAAGAGAGCACCAATTGTTGAAACAAAGAGAGAGTTTGTGAAACTTTCCAGGCACTTAATGTCTTCACCAAACTGTTAATTCCCTCTTAATTCTCTGAAGTCTGCTTTGACTTCATGCCAATTTAAATGGAAGTAGGTGTGACTAACAATTAGTTTACTGTAACTTTTCAGGTTGAGCTGTTGCATTTTTAGCTTGAGAATGGTTGATGTAGGCAGGAAATATGCCGCTACGATTGTGTGCAGTTCCTTGTTGCTTTGAAACTGTGGAAATTGCTAGTTTCAGCTCCCTTCTTAATTGCACAAGTTTAGACCTGCTTTGTATGAAACAGGAGAGCAAATCTCGCGTCTCACTTATAATCATGTCTGTGAAACATTCATGCAATGAAGGAGTCAGTGAAAACAAAACAATCGTAGCCACCATCTTATCACTTCATAAACATGGGCTTGTAGGCCACACCTTCTCTGGCTTGGAGAGAAAGTGCTGCATGCTCACTCTCTCTTCCCCTTCTGCTGTAAACAACATTTGTTTGGAGTAGAATGTGTAGATCAGATATGCAAAAGGGGGACAATTCTAGTCCGTTTCCATGGGTGTGAAATATACGAAGACAAACATTTTTAAGTTTGCTTTGGTATGGACACCATCAGTATCCATGGTCATATTAATTATAATTATTGGTTTAATGATTATTGTGGACTATCTATGGCTGCTTACTATTCTTTTGTGTGAGTGTCTGAGAGTTTCTTACTTTCTCTCTTCTACAAAATGTCTGATATAGGAACTCAGAATGCATCCCTTGCTGTTTATATTCAAGCTAGAACTGTTTTTGAGGATTCTAACCACCTGCAATTATCAAGCAGTTCTATAGGACTACCAGTCATGTTCTTATATTGAATTCGTTCTGTTTCATGTCTTTACTTGATCATTATCACTTTTTGTGTTTTGTTGTGAGCCTCTCCTAAGGGATCATGTCTAGAAGCAGCAATGCTGTATATACATAAACGGCATAATGAGCTTTCATCTAACCTACTGACTGAGTTCCATCACATCCCCAATTCTCATTAAAGGTAAACTTTGAATCGTTTGCAGGCATAGTAAGGTAAGGCATAAGCTCAGATTCCATATGTCATCTTAGTTAAGAGGAACAGAGTTATCAGCTGTCTGACCGTGACGATTCACTGAAACTTTGAATATTAATGAAATGGAGTTAGTATTATCACCGCTCTCAAGAATAGATCACTCTGACCTATTTTGTCTTCTTCTTTTTCCGGGCAAAGCTGGAAAGCCCTGGTTTGGAAACTAGGCAAAAACTACTAAGTTTGGCAAATATTACCTTTAGTGTCATCTGGATCTTTCACTGGCATGTGTCTCATTATTGAATTGAATATTAATGTTTTTTCATTGGATGTGGTCCTGTCTGACCATCTGGAACATCAAATTTTCTTTTATTCTCTATTCCAATAGGAAGATGAAACTGAAGTTCACGCCAGAATACAAGTGCTTCTTTCAGCTTATAATAATATTGTATCTTTTCAAAATTAATGGTACCTGTAATTGATTTTTTGCACGTTATCATGTCTTTGTACATTGATATGTAGATTGGTCGTTCCTAACTGAAGAGTACTTGCAGTTTGTCGAATTTTTCGATGGTGCTCATTCAGTATACTTAATATTCTCAGAAGTAGTTAGTTTATAATCAAAGTGCTCAAAATGTGAAGAAGTTAAAGAGCTGCATGTACAGTGATGAATTTTCAAATAGCTGCCCAGTAGACAAACTAAAATATTATATATGTGGTGGTATTACATGGCAATGTTGAAACTTTTTTATAGTATTGATGGGTGTCAAAATTGAAGCAATCACTTAAAGACGTATTGTTTTCGTCAAACCAAAGCAAACCTATCAGCATGTGTGCCTGCTTTATGAAGTAGTAGCCTGTTTTTGTACCTGGACAACGAAGCTCTGAGATACCTGTGATCAATCAGAATTTGAGGCAAAGGTGCATGATTGACAGCTCTGTAGATGACTACTGCACTAGTAGTTCGGTGAAATTAAGTGACATGATCACTGTGGAAACGTTCAAAATTATTTATGTTGCTAGGATTTTATTATTTTCACCAGAAGTATAACTCTTGGAATTATGTCTCACATTTATGCTATTCATGTAAAGGTGATCAGTTCTGTCTGCATAGCAGAGCTTCATGGGGTGTTTTTAATGGGTAGTTGCATGCCTGGCATTTTGTTCAAGGTACAAGGTGAAATGTATGGAATTTCTCTTCTTCTGGGATGCATTGAAGCCTAAAAGCTAATCAATATCCTGGCCATTATAGTATCAAAAAAGATGAAATTCAATATTTTGACATAGTTTCTTGAACACGTGCTGATATCTTTTTCAGCTGCGTACCAACTTTGGCTTTGTCTACAGATACCAACAAGGGTATAGCTACTATCCCGGTCAAAATATATTGTAACAAATGCGCATTTTCGCTATGTTCGATTCCACAAATATGTGAAAACATGTCGACACGTACAGAGCTGCAAATCAGAGTAGGAGGCTGGCTTATGCTTGAGAGACTTACTATTTCTGAATTTTATAAAATCATATTTTGGTATTTTCAGGGTATCTGCTGGGTGTGGTTGGGCTTTTTTGGGGCGTGGCCTGAGATTTTCCCATTTTTGAGGTAGTTTAGAGAATGAAGGGCGTGGAATTCAGTCCACTTCCGTAAATTGCTAGAAAATGCGCTGAGACTGTAGGCAGAAGTTACCAAGCAGCTAGAAAAAATTTCTTGACGTCCATGCAATTCATAGCCTGCTCACAGATCATTCGAGAAAGTTAGCTTCTCTCACAGTCTGCTCACGTCAGACAAATTCACGTCAAACTAATTCAATACCCTATTCAGCAGACGGCTTTGCCACCTGCTTTCATTCTGCGCTGAATGCAATAAACAAATTTGAATCTTGGCACGCTTTCCAGCTGTTGCTATGATACATCACATAATTGGTAGTTGTGCCTTTGTTTTGTTTTCGTAAGATCTTCCTAAATTTTTATCGTGCTGCATAACATTAGCGCCCAATGTTAGCAGACCTAGCAAACGAGTGAAGTGCGCTAGGGCTGGGAGCAGGCTAGCGATTCAGAGTGCTTTTGCAATCAAAAGTCGTAAATAGCCCAGTTGTGATTTTGGCTGAAAAAAGCCTTTTATGCCAAATGCTTTATCCACAACACAAGTGCAGCTGCAATGGTAGCCTCCGGATGAATGCAAGGCCGTTTCGTTTTCATCGCCTATCTTTTTGCTGTCTCTTCTGCTAGTCTAATTGGACAGAAGAATAAATTCCACTCCCTGTTCATTTCTTGTGAGAATCCCGCGATGTTCTGTGGCAATTATGCCTTGATTCCTGTGACGTGTAGGTACACTGCCGTGTGCTGGAGAATGAAAATGTTGATCATGTATTTATTCATATTATGCTTGGCTTGTTCTTAATGCTTAGTCTGTACTATTGCCATCATGTTTCACGTATAGTGCTTAATGATCTAGAATTTTGAAGTTACTGATTGTGTTTTCATGTTATGAAGTTGCAACATCTATGGAATTTTAGTAAGTGAAAGACCCACTCCTATTTAGCCTTAACTGCATCTCTAGATTGCTACTATATCTAAGC
>JAOBRC010277908.1:0-12500 GCA_027575255.1 Scolionema suvaense
ACCAGATATCGATCGGGTCAGACGAGTGATACAGGCAGCAAGTGTGAGCGTGTGAGTTTAGTGCCGGCCATAATAGAGCACTCTTTTTCATCGACCTGATATAAGCTAACAATTAAAAAATTGAAAAAAAGATCAGTAGTATAGCGTAAAACTAAGGACAAAAGATCTAGAGTAGCGTAGAAACTAAAAATGTCTGTCACGGCAAGAATTGCCCCCCCCCACCCCCATTTACGGCATTTTCTGGAAATCCACATCCCAAAAAAGAAGATGCGCTACAACAGAGTACGAACTGAACAAAGAAAAAGAATGTTAGAACAGCATAAGAACTGAATGAAAAAAGATCAGTAGTATAGCGTAAAACCTATATAAAAAACAAACAAAGATCGGTAGAATGCATAGTGGAAAAAAGAAAATTAAAAAGATGGTCGCTAGAACAGCGTAAGAATTGAATAAAAAAGCAGATCGGTAGAATAGCAGAAAAACTATAGGGGGTGGGGGGGATCGCCAGAACAGCGTAAGAACTGAACAACAACAAAAAAAAGATCGGTAGAACAGCGTAAGAACTGAACAAAAAAAGAAAGATCGGTAGAACAGCGTAAGAACTGAATGCAAAAAGATCGAAGAGCGTAAGAACTGAATAAGGAAAATTGGTAGAAGAGCGTAAGAACTGAACAAAAAAAGAAAGATCGGTAGAACAACGTAAGAACTGAATAAAAAAGGATCTATAGAAAAGCGCAATGACGGAAAAAAAGTTTGCTGGAACAGAGTAAGAACTGAATACAAAAAGATCTGTAGAATGTCATACAAGTCAAGAAAAAAAGATCGCTGTAACAGCCTGTCTATGGTCTATCACAATCTTATTGAGCTATGCCATCGTTCATCGAATAGATACTTCACAGCCCTGCCACAGGTGATCAGAAACAAACGAAAACGAAAATTGGTGATCATCCTCGTTTTATCTATAGATAAAAAGCAGGCAGAATGCGCTAATAGGAAGTTCGAACTTTAAACGCGTTTGCTTGGTGTACACGGCAGAATGAAACGCGTTTGGCCGGCAGTACGAAATGCGTTTGCAAACAAAAAACGCGTTTACTGCACGCTTTAAACGGACCACGCAAACGCGTTTGGAAGTCACTCGCTGGAAAATTAAACGCATCTATTCTTTCCGTTTGACCGTTTTCACGATGTCCTGTAAACACGCATCTTAAACGCATTTCCCGTTTTTAGGGATGATGCAAACGCGTTTGAGACATCCTCAAATGCGTTTTGTTTAACCAAAACCTTTAAAATCGCATGAAAGGTCACAAATGATATCTGTCAGCAAAAACAATGAGCCCACTTGTGTTATGGTCTGATAACACCAAATATGATTGCTGTTACCCACTGGGTGTTGCTGCATAGCCTTGGCTTGGGTGCTTGTGGTGGATATGGCGAAGGTTTGAGTTCGGTAGCCAATGTGAGGTGTAAGTCCTGGTCTTCATCTTAACTTAGTGTTCTTTTATTCTGATGCTTTGATGCCACCGGCCCCATTCACAAGGTTGTTTTGGGACCTCTGGCATACCCTTTTGTAGGGTTGTTCTATGCACTGGGCTCTGTGTTTGTGGGCTATATTAGGCCACAATGATACTATTTGTGGAGACTTCGGTTGTTTGTTATGGCATGGTAGATGTCTGGGGGGGGGGACAGTTTCAAAGGATTTGGCTTGTGTCTTGCAGGAGGCAGGGGATGCTCCGCACCAGACCCCAACTTTCAGTTGAATTTGGCAACTTTCCTGATGGTTCTAAGTTTTCACGGATGCTAGTGCCTCTCAAATCCCTATGGATACGGCCCCCATCCTGGTTTGAGCTGGTCCGCTTAAAGAAAGCGTCATCTTTGTCATATGCATATCAGTTACATCATCATTTGCAATTCCCATAGAAAGTTAGTTACCCTGCCACAGTTTTAGGCATATAATTGCTGAGCTGTTACCCAATGTAGCATCATTCATTACACCAAAGTGTTTTGTGTCTCTTAGTCAGTGTTCGACAAAATCTGTGATCAGAATAAATTAGTTGGTTACCTCCGTTGGTATTTGTTTTATCTTTTTTCACCTAATTGTTCTCTGGGTGAACTGGAGCAGCTTATTTAAAAAAAAATTGAAGTTGCTTAAGGAGATTTGCCGTCTAATAGCTGTTATAAATGTTTGATTATTCGGTTCTTTGTTATTGGCATGACATTTTCATGATCCCGGACCAGGTTTGAAGTTTCCCTTCAGTTAATTTCTATGTTCTGAACAGATTTGAGAGAAGGTTTCATGGGCCATTTCTCTGCAGAATACAACATTTCACGGAAAGCTATTGACACTATTGACAGATATCATTGATTCTGATCTCAACATTGAGACGGCCATTTCAATTGTTTCCTGCATGATGATGTCATCAACCTGTTCTTCCTTCGATTTTCATGCTTGTCAGTCCTGTTTGGAATGATTCAGCAGTAGTACCACTAAATTAAATCTGACAGTCAGAACCTAGCGCTCTCTTTCTTTTGCTACTATAGTGTTGCATCTATGTGAAATGAAAATCTTTTCATTGCTTTAGGATGATGCTGGAAGCCTTGTTGGCAGCTTGGTAAGAATTTATTATGTACTTTTATTTATTGAATATTGTTCCGTTAGTTTTCGTTGACTTTGTTTGATAGTAGACATGATTGGTGTGTTTTAATCCCTAGTTTCTGAATTATTCATTCTTCTAATAATTTGAATCGTGACTGAATCCTTATTAAATTGACTTTTAGACATTCTCAAGCTGAGTATCCGTTTTAAATTGAAGGTACCTATCTCCTTTGGTGTAATAGTATCAGAGCAGACTAATAATGTCATTACCATTAAAGGGGCAGGATTCGAAAGGCTGGCTGAAAACTGTGAATTCGGCTTTTTTTTGTGAGAATAAAGATGTTCCATCCATTTAGCGGCCTGTACATTTTTGCTCCTTAATCTGCTGCCTTTCCATCAAACTCTGAATTTCTTTTTCCACCCATAAATTCAAACCTCCATCTCTGCCTTCCTGATGTGGATCACTAGTCAGCTGGCCACGGTGGGCCGTGGGCTCTCTTCGTGCTATTGTTTGGTGCTTCACTGAAAAAGAAGTTGCTGACCCAACGCGCTGCTTGTTGAAATGTTTTTGCTGTGTGTTTTTTTATATAAATGGGTTAATTGTTGCATAGGAGTATGTTGCATGTTTTTCCTCATGTCTGCTATGGTCCTAGGCGTATAGGATCCTGCCCCTTTAAATTATTCATTTGAGGTGTTTACTCAGGTCCATGAAGTGGATGGCTAGTTTTGTCTTCAATATTTCCAAAAGTGTTCAGTTCTTATATTCTGCCCATCTCAGTATGAAAAGTTATGGATGGCTGAGTAGATGAGTATTTTCAATTAGTTGACTAAGCAACAGACATCTAGATTGTGTGTTCTTTCTTTTGAAGTGTCATCTAGATTGTGATGAATCTTACTATCTATTTCCTGGCACGGTTTTCACATTGATAACTTGATTGTTACCGAATAATGAAGATGAGTGGTTTGGGTATTTGTTCACTTATGTTAGAAAGATGGATTGTTACTAGGCACACATTGAATTGCCAAAACGTAGTCCAGTGTATGTTGATGGTTGGTCTTAGGTTTTATTTGTTTATTTGCGCACACTTTCACTCATTTTATTCAGAGGCATACACGGAAAAAAGTTGATTGCAAAATAATGAAATGTGTATTTCTTGTTCAAGGATTCCGTCAATCGATTATCAGCAGAGTCTATGGATCTGGATGATGGATTCCCATTCGCTAACATATCCAGTAAAAACTACAAGACTGCCCTACAGGTAAGTCTTTGAACGAAATCCTTACGCAAAGACAGAATCTTTACATGAAGTCCTTGCAGAAAGACGTATTGCATGTGTGTTGTGACAAAGATTCTGCGGTCACCGAGCAGGCTTTAAAAAGCCACAATCGACAAACAACTGTCGCATTTTTTGTGACCACTTTGGGTGTGGACTTTGTAAAAATGCTAAGTTTTCCCTTCACATAATTGAGAAACTTACAGTGGATGAGTCCATGACAAACGGACAAACACGCTTAGTTGGCCTCAAGTTTCCTGCCTTAAAACGGAATGTCATACATCCGCCCCAGAATCACATAGGTTTAAGACTGATCCTTTCATGGACTTCAATAAGAACAGGTTTTTTGACATCCTTGGGTCCTTATTGGAGAGTGACGTTGCAAGTGCTAGCAATTTCCTCAGGACGTGCCTTTGTAGTCTTGTAGAAAGCTATGTTATGGATCTAATTGTATCGCAGGAAGACGACTTACCATTTCAACAATGGTATGAGATGATTCTTGATATCACTGACACAAGATTGTACAAAGAACCATTGGCCAAACAACCCAAAAAGGTCTCCATCAACATGATTAAGCGTCCGTTCATTAACAAAGGTATAGATTACATAAATTTGTCGAACATTCTCCACAATGACAGCATACTTTTAAATTTTCCTGCCAATCTAATGAATGCTGAATAGCCCATGGTAGTTCATTGCCTTACTAAAACAATTCGATCTCAAATTTGTAACCATAACGCATTTGTAGATAATTTAGATACAGCCTCCATCATGCAGAATATCTCAGTACTTCCATGTTTATGTAGGAACTCTACCCTCTGTGACCCGCACCATGGACACATAGTATCTGGTAACTTGCAGATCGTTACTAATAATCGACTGCGAAAATGGTTATGTAAGGGACCCAGGGCTTAAAAAATTTAAATTTTTGGTGCACGAGTATGTCGATTATTTTTAAGACCTTAGCTAGCTTCGGCCATTGCACTTATTCCGCAAGATATATTGCTTCGTTATAAACCAAGAGAGAACTACCACTTACCTTGCAACTGATTAATAACAAAACGCACTTGCTCTGTAGTGCGTAACACATATATATTCTCCCCAACAAGTGCAGAACATATATTTATCTACCTCTGCTGCAGTGAAAATGATGTTTCTCCAACAAGCCTCACTTCTTGGGCTACCATTTTGAATGTCCCTGAACACACACACTAAACTGAAACATACACAAATGAACTGTTTAATGCATCTTGTGAAGGTCCCAAAATTGCCTCGATGGCCTCAACAACATCTTTAAAGAGTACTAGCCTAGCAAAGCAACTGGTTGATTGAGTCTTGATCAGATCGCAACAACGATGGTATAGACAGTTGCATATCTAGTTGGAGCTCCCACACGGGAATTAAAGAAGAAGCATTCTCTTCTTGACGGCAAGCAACCTTTCAGGAAGTTGATTTAAAAATTGCTTCTTTGAAGACTCACATTTCGACGCCCATCATAAAGTCATTCAAAGACCCACGAGTTAAGGAATGCCTTGAACAGCTACAATCGATTTATATACTCGCACCTATTGACAAGGCATCAGGCAATGTTGCATTTATATGTAAGCGTTACTATGCATTGGGTCTGCTGAAGGAGTTAGGTCTCATTAACTCTTCCAGTCCATCTTACGAACTTACTAGGACACAAGGAAAGGATGATATGGTGAATAATCAGATTAACCACCTCCGTAATTCTTTTAAGATTACTGTCAAAGTTGATAAAATGAAACAACTTCCTAGCACCTACTGGCTTCCGAAAATGAATAAAATATTGTCTGGTGCACGATTGTTTATTGCTGGAGAGTATTGCGCTGTAAAGTCTCCCCGCAAACATGTAACCACAATTTTTAAGTTGTTTCAAGCGGAGATAGAAAAGTGGTGCCGTAAATCCTGTTACTATTCTGGGATCAAGTCGTTTTGGGTTATACAGAATAACAGCCCTGTTCTGGAAGCCATATCAAAAGTGAATTCACGCGTTACTGCAAAACGGGTTACAACGTTTGATTTCTCTACTCTGTACACCAAAATTCCACATGACAAACTTAAACAAGTACTTCATGAAATCACCGAATTTGCTTTCAGGGGTGGAACAAGGTTAACTATCTCCATCAGCTCAAGGGGAATGGCATCCCAGTGGCAGCCAACACCATGCTTTCTCGTTTTCAAAATATCTCTTCAGGCGGAAGTCAACTACGTAAGACAACTGCTTCTTTACTATAGGCAATAAAGTTTTTTGGCAAGTCATTGGAATTCCGATGGGAAGTGACCCGCGCTGTTCTTTGGGAAGCTGTTTTTGTTTTGACATGAAAAGGCTTGGATTGAACAGCAGAAGAAAGCTAACTACGTGATCGCTCGGAAATTTGGAATACTTGTCAATTTATTGATAATTCGTGTGCTATTAAGGATGGTGGTGCATTTGAATTACATGATCGTGAAATATATCGACCTGACTTAGAGCTTAAAAAGGAAAATAATTCTAACTCACATGCCGCTTCCTGGGCGTAGACATACAAATGGTGGGTGGGGTTTTCGAAACCAAACTTTCTGACAAACGTGACTCTTCTGGATTTGATATCACTCGCATGCCATTTAAAAGGAGCGACTTTCCCTTCAAAATGTTTTATGCTTCTATCGAGCAGAATTCATGCGAATTTCTAGATCAATTTCACCGATGGAAAACCTGAAGCAAACATCGGCTCTGCTTTGTAGTAGAATGGTGAAACAAGGAGCTAGTCCCGTTCTGGTTAAGAAGACATTGCTTAAGACAACTAGGAAACATCAAAAGGTGTTTGAAAGGTTCGTTGTTTCTTCACAAAAGACATGATAGTTCCTACATAGCTTGTGTCTGTTAATCTCTTCTCTTCACATGCCATAGCAGAAGTGGCCATGATCTTCGGATCCAATGATCATGACCACTGGGCCGCCTACATCGCGACGGTGTAGGTGCTATGTGGGAGAGAGATTTCAGTCCATGCTTGTAGATACCCATGTCACTATGTATAATAAATGTCAATTATTCACTGTTCCTGTTGTGATTAATTAATTATGTAAATAATTGTGTATAATGTAAGTATAGTCATAAAATTGTAACACTATTTGTACCATAAATTTGTAAATATACTATGTGACTTATTGTGAAGTAAAATCATTAAAGTATTCCTGCTTAGGTTATGCGAATATGTATATATATGTTTGCGTGCACGATGGTGGGTGTTTACTGATGTAGGTGGGTGCGGATGGCATGTGTTGTGATGTATGTGGTGTATGTTTGTGATGCTGTCTTCATGGTTTGCGAGTGTAGGTTTGCTATTTGGCAGCTAGCAAACAGTTTGACTTGGGAAAAGTGAGTTAGAGTCACTGATGGTGTGGTGGCAGAGCACCATCCAAAGAAGTTAGTGATTCGTGGTAGAATTGGCTCGTTTCTGGTGTGTTATGTCTTGCTCCGTGGATGGTGTCAATGGTAGGGGATGAAGTTCGTTATCCATTTATCTTTGATGTATGTGCGTTGCTCTTACCAGTATTGGTGCTATAGCACTATTCAGCTTCCTGAGTCTTCCACCTCTTGCATTATCTGTTGCCATAGGCGATGGCTTACATTATCTAAAACAATTATAGTCAACCTGAGGAAAGAACAGGCCAGAGCTTTGATACATACAGTAGGATCCTGACCTGAACTTAAGAACCTTAAATATCGCATGAGCAGCTAATTTTACTGTAAAGGTTTGCAGAATACAGATTTAGTTGTATGTTTATGACTGTGACATGTTTTCTTGCCATTGTCAATCGCAGATCAAGTCATGCCAGGATGATTGTTGATCACACTACTCATAAACCTTTCTTCAGAATGAACTTTTTCCTACTTTGGCAGTATCTGCCAAAATCATCTGTTCAAAAAGTTTTAGATGTAGCATGTTTTTGTTTCTTTGTACATTTGTATTTCCTTTGTTGCTATGGTGCATAGCTCCTAGGGAAATGCTGGATTTTGAATCTGTGGTATGAGGACAAGGTAACTTTCCAAGCTCAGTTAATGAGAATTGAGAATAATTGAAATGTTGTCTGCTTTTCCTGTATTGTGTCATTTACTTTGTGTTTTCAATATTATAGCAGTGAAGTCCTTTATTTTGAAAAGTACCTGAAGACATTCAGGGAATCTTTTCCCAGAGATCTTTGATCAAATGTCTTAATTCAGTTGGAGGCAATTATTTCTATATACTATCTGGTAGGTGGGAAAAAGCCATCTGCATTCTATCCGAATGAATAAGGTACTTATTATGGCATATTTTGTGAAGTTTTTGATACATTTTTATCCAATCATTTTAGATTCTGCAACGTTTCTGTGACTTGTGTCTGACTGCTGATGGAAAGCGCAATAAAAAGCACGAGCAACGTCTGCTTCGCAACATGGGCGCATACTCTGTTGTGCTGGATTTACTTGGCATTCCTCACGAGAAGGTATGTTACTGTAACAGTAATACTTGAGTTTACTTCCAAACTATTTGAGTACTGCATTATTACATGGCTTATTATGCATATATTTTAGGGTCATGTGACCATGTAACCCCTTGGGAGATGAATTTAAAACACGCATGTCTTTCAAGGAATATGTCACTCTAAAATGTTGAGGGGGATGTCGCTCATTCTTCGAATTAATTGTTGTAGAAGATTCATTCTGCAGTAGATTATCATGATTTTCTGTTGCAGTCTGATATGCGTATGCGAGAGATTATGGAGCTGGCTCACAAGTTTCTGCAAAATTTTTGTTATGGAAATCCATTAAATCAAACATTGCTGCACAAATATTTGGACAAGTTCCTTGGAGCTGGCCTTGGGGTAAGAACTATGATTTTTGTTTGTTAACATCCTGTGATTTCAGATTACATTAATTTATTTTAGGCATACTGCTTATTACTACTTGTCTAAGTTGTCAGGATATTTGTCTAAGAGTCGACCGTGGCATTCAGGGCCAATATGGCGTAGCAAAATTACGTGTGATCACAATCCTATCCCCTCCCTTTTTTTATTTTTAGTTCTTTTATTGTAGTTGCATCCAAAGCAACTGACATGCCTGTCATGTTTCCTGGAACATTCAGTTCAAGAGAATGTTGTATTATGAGGTACTGTTAAGCTCCAACAACATTTCTCTATTACTGTTAAAAATGTTGTAATTGTGCTTACATTGTTTTATTGTTAGTTGTTGGAAGCAGAGACAGTGCGGTACATATTCATGGATAACCTCACTCTTTGCAATGAAGTGAATGACCGCGTTGTACAGCAAATCGTGCACAGCATCGAACAATATGGAAAACATGTACAATATCTGCGCTTGCTTCAAACATTTCTCAAAGC
Organism: Scolionema suvaense; assembly: GCA_027575255.1. Lineage (NCBI taxonomy): Eukaryota > Metazoa > Cnidaria > Hydrozoa > Limnomedusae > Olindiidae > Scolionema > Scolionema suvaense. The sequence goes on from JAOBRC010277908.1 coordinate 9,253, forward strand.
TGAGGGTCAACTTATCAGAAAAACACAAGATATTATAATGGCAGAGGTATATACATGTTTGCAATCCACTTGTTTTGGCAAGTATAATCCTTTGTACTCCAAAGAATCTACTTGTATGTAGTGCCATATGTTGGTTGATTGGCTTCTCTAGTAAAAGTATTGTATATTTACATGATGTCAAACCAGCCCTTAGATTCAATGTGGTTAGTATATGCTTCTGACATAGATGTTTGCATCTATTTTTTGGTATATCTGTATTTTTTGACTTTATGTAAAACATTGTATACCAGACATAATATGCTTTTGCAAATAAAGCTCAAGTGTTCATCATCTCATCTTTACCTGTTAATTGTTTCATATTTTCCTGAAGACTGTTCTGTCTCATATTTATGATAGTTACATTCTGACAAAAATAAGTTCTGATCATTTTTTTCTCTCCAGATGCTATGTCTACTTCAATTTACATTGTCATGTCCAGGAACGTCCAATTTTATGAAGTTTATGTTTTGCGATGATTTTAATATCACATTGAAAAAGAACAATACAATGTTCCCTACACTATTTTGTGCATATGTCTCCTCTGAACAAGCGAATCATGACTGATTGAAAGTTATTACGCTTGAAATAGTTGGACAGATCAGTCATGCCTCTGAACTTTGGACCTCATATTACCTATGTTGACAAATTGACATAAATTAATTACTGTTGCTGATGGTGAAATACGGGAGCACAGTTCTGTTCTAAATCACTGTTGTTAGAATTGTATAACAGTAGTTATTTTTGGACATTACCGATTAGTATACATTACCAGTTCAGGGTTGGAGAACTGTACTAACCAGGCAAATTCTATAAGCAAATGAAGGAGCCATGATGCCTGCTCTTGCGGAGATTTTTCCGCTGCATCAACAAGAATGGAAAATGCTTTAAGGCGCATGGCTACTGTTGGTCTGGAATTTTCACTAGCAGTGTAACTTAACTCTTTAACCCTGCAGTGTATGGGTTGAGGCACCCTGGTGGTTTCTGCCATACAAAATGTTTTCTAGGCACCTGAAGAGTGCCGTATTTGCTGACTTTTCCCCTTCATGTAAAACTCACTGCATATCAACATTTATCATAGTTTTTGAGATATCAATATTCGACGATTGGAAATGTTGGTCAAACTCTTATGTGCTATCTGGGGATTGCACACATGTGAGCGTGAGTGCTGTAAACTCCTGAGCACCGTAGGACAAGACCAATGACTTTGAGGGAAAGCTTTGTATGGCAAGTTGTTGATAGTATAACGTTTATGTTTACAAGGTGCCATGCCTGCACCTGCTACGAGTACCTCATCCCCATGCTTTTTAGTTCTTGAAAATGCTCATACTATGTAGGTTAACCATAATTTCTTTGTTTGCAGCTGACTCAAATGGGTGAGGAAGTACTGGTCTTCTATAATGACCATTCATCTTTCGCAATGCTTCTTGAATTAATGCAATCTGAGCGGGAACGTTCAGATGAAGGTAGTCCTCTGTTGTATCACATATACTTGGTCCAACTGCTTGCTCATTGCACAGAAGGAAAGAATGTCTACACAGAAATCAAGTGTCATAGCTTATTGCCGTTGGATGATATTGTTCGAATTGTTACCCATCCGGATTGCATTCCTGAGGTATGTGATTGGCATATTGCAGCGATCTATTTAGTTGAATCTTTTTTGAGTGTGTTTGATGGCTTTTAAAGTTGCATCAGTCGACGATGAGCCTGTATTTTTGTTGTTTTCAATAATGCATTCAAATAGAGACAATAATGTTACATCTCAAATTAAGTTTTGCTATTTTTGTTGCTGGAAGAGTTACATGTCAGTTCTCGAGGCAGGCACAAAGATTTTTCCTGATGTTCTGATACCTAGGATGTGATTTAAACAAGATTGATAATATGGGGAGAGATTAATGATTCTCTAGTGAGATTACTTTGTTGTGAGATAGAATTCTAAGTGTGTGTTATCTTAGGCATAAGAAATCTATCTATCTAATGATGCCAAATCATGATTGGTGTTTTAGGTCAAGTCATCCTACATCGACTTCTTGAATCATTGTTATGTTGACACTGAAGTTGAAATGAAGGAAATATACAACAGCTCGCACATCTGGACGCTCTTTGATAACTTTTTGGTTGATATGGGAATGGTAAGATACATACTGTTCGTAGTGCTAGTCATTGTTTCGTATTTGACGGGTCTATCGAATCTCTCTTCTAGCTACATGTACCAGTACCCATGCTCAACTTTATGATCTGCTATCTCCTGCTTGCTGTCAACAATTATGTTATGATTTGCCTATACGTTTTTAAAATGGACCTGAGTAAGGAATTATAAACAGAGGAATTTACATGAACGGCATGTATGGAACAAAAATGAGGAAGTACGTGTAGATCGAGTCCCTTTGTCATATCTATCTCTTCTTTGCTGTGCAGACTGGTAAATACTTAAACGCTTATTAATCAAGTCATCAACTACAGAATTGTTGGAGAATGGTAATTAGGGTCAATGATCAGTTCTTCTTCCTTGCTGTACCATGGAAATAAAATCGTTATGGCAGATAATCTCTGAAGATATCTTCTGAGACCCATGAATGACTCTCTTAGTCTGATAGTTTCTTTTGAATGATCATATCTGCGCATATAAAGAAGACAATCTGCTCTACCAATCGCAATTACTCTGTAGTTGTGAAATAAGCAACAAAATTGTAGTATTTTGAACGTGTATGAATGACCTGTATTCTTGAGTAAGTTTTTTTGTCCAACAGGTTGTCAACACCACACATGACCGGAAACATGCAGACACTTTATTAGAGGCGTATGTGACTTGTGTTATTCCTACAATAATTGCTGTCTTCTTCAACTCACCTTTTTCGGAGACAAGCACTGTTATTAAGGTATGATATTGACTTTAGTTGTGTTTGCAATTCGAATTTCAATATGTGTTTCAGTTTTAAGTACTTAGGAAGAAGTAGGTATTGATATTAACTAACTTAATGCTTGTATGAGGATTAAGATTATTTAATATCATTGTACAACTTATGCATCCTTCTTGCTGATCTGGATAATCTGATTGTTACTTTATAGACATGATGTGGCAAATTATTTGAAATTTAGCTGCCCTGTGACTACACTTCTGCATTGTTCATTTAATTGTCAGATTTCTATTGTTTCCACTTACAAAATTGTTGCTTTTACTTTGTTTTACAAGATTTACCTTGATTTATTAG
>JAOBRC010278019.1:0-13779 GCA_027575255.1 Scolionema suvaense
AGACGAGCAAGATTATTAAATACGAAACGGTCACTTTATCAAATGAATCTGTTCACTTACTTTTGTCCGGGGTTGTACATATTACAACCGTCTCTGAGACTAAGCAATTTTATATTCACACATTAAATCAATGAGTAGCAATTTAACTAGTAAGATGGGATAATTCCACTTGGTCTGACCATGTGTCATGTTGAGAAGCAAAATGGTAACTAGCTGAGATTCTCCATAACTTTGAAACCAGATATCTCTGTAGCTGTAACAGCTTTTTTCATGATATAAAAAACTTCTTCATGCTTTTGAAGGCTCTATCACCTTGCCAAAATTCATTTTAGACCGGTATATTGCTACTAAACAGATCAGCAAGAACGAAATTAAGAAACTCGTGAGTTTTGCAAACAAGTAATCATCGTGAATTCTGAATGCATTACATATATGTAGTCGCATAGGAATTACTATTTACAGCAGCCGTATGTTCTTCACCAGCTCAACTTATTATTTAAGAAACCCAATAAGAAACTTTTCTAGTGAAAGCTTTACATTTTGAGAAACTTTTCATGTAAGTAAAGCCTTCAAAAGAATATCGTTTTTATTACCTGTCTTTTGTCACTCTAACATTAATTTTTATGCGCCCCTAGCGATCCCACAATGCATTGCATGATGAAGATTTTCCGAAAAGGTCTGTTACTAAAACAAAATTCAGGCACGAGTCAAACTGTACCCAGGCTTCCTGAATCATAAAGAGAGATATTTGGAACGAATCACCAACAATCACAGCCTTTAAATATATTCTCAGTATGTGACTTCATTCAGAAACGACCATCCCCTCAGCTGCAAATGGCAATCAAATTTTCCTGCCACGTAGTTCTTTACCTTCAAAAAATCTCTCTACGTTTTAAAACTTCTTTACTTTTTCCAATAACCTCACTTCCATAATTTCTTCGCTATTGCGTGGTAGACGAGAGTAAATCAAGATTGTGCGAAAAACGTGATCACTTGGTATCGCGCTGTTCTTTCTCTCAATTGATCACGTTATTTAAAGGAATATATGGCACCTATAGCAGTAACAGATGTGTGAACTGTACGACGCACTGTTTACATTTGCAATCCAGGGAGCAGGATTGGCTACAGCTATGACCACTTAACTTGGTATGGTGATAGACCAACATGTAATGAACCATTTGGCGTCATCATATTTTATGCAGTCTCATAAATTATTCAGTGACGTCATCATAATTAGTAGTGTGTCCCTAATTATTTTAAATTTTAAAAATTTGCATTATTAATTATTTTAAAGTGATTTTGCTTGTGTTACAATCCAATGGGCAATGACAAAAGATAGGCTCAAAGCCTTCCAACTTCTTCATTTTCAGCTATTTTATGTGTTGAAAATGCAGAAAATTGGCTGCATGTCACGTGGCAAAAGGCTGATCTCTCGTGAACGGGTGAACCAAATTGCACCAAATTTGGCCAGGATATGCGTAAACTCCTGTAACTAATTCTAAAGTTGTAAGATTTTGCCATTTTTGACATATTTTCCGAAATCCGAGGGAGGGGGGGGGGGCAGAATCAACCACGCATACGGAATAGCGTTAAAACCCGTTTCTATAGGGTACCTTAGAGTAGCACCTTTTAATCAGAAACTTTTTTCGGATGCAAGAGTTTGTGTTGCTTGCATCTTCTTATGTAAAAATTTGGTACGATAGTTATGTTGAAACGAGATGATGGTTTTTGAGTAACATTTCGTAGAAAGTTGAAGGCGTCGTATCCCCTAGGTTAGGTCGTAGATTTGATAATTGCAGATCTCCGGTAACGACTTTTCAATGGATTGGTATTTTAGTTTGCCTGCTGTCTGTCAAATGATAGAGGTGGTAATGGTGGTGTTGTTGGTGGTGGTGGTAATGAGATTGGTGGTGGTGGTGGTGGTGGTGGTGGTAGTGGTGGTGGTAGTGGTGGTGGTGGTGGTGGTGGTAGTTGTGGTGACGGTAATGGTGGAGATGGAGGTGGAGGTGGCAATGGTGTTGTTGTTGTTGTTGGTAGTTGTGGACAAGGTGCTAATAGAAGTGGTAATTGTGGTATTTTCTGGAGGTGGTGGTGTTGGTAGTGGTGGTGGTGATGATCGTTATGGTGATGATGGTGATGGTGATGATGAAGGTGGAAGTGGTGGTGGTGGTGGTGGAGGTGGCAATGGTGTTGTTGTTGTTGATGTTGGTGGTAGGGGAGCTGGTGATGTTGGACAAGGTGCTAATAGCAGTGGTAATGATGGCAGTTTTTAGTGGTGGTGGTGGTTACGGTAGTGGTAGTGGTGGGAAGGGGGTTGATGAGATGATTGGAACCTGCCAATAAACCTACTACCGATTTTATCTTGCGCTTCATTTTTTTTTAGTCTGCTAGCCAATAATCAGTAAAATATTACGTGTAGGGGTTTCCCTGACCATCCCAAAGAGCGGCTCGTATTACTTCGATCAATTTTTGGCTTTTACATCTTCTTTCGTTTCTGAATACGTTTCCTCGGAGTAACTTTGTATTTTAATTATGTGAATAGCCTACATCTGTTACAATGCAGGACTCCTTATTGTCCTAACTTATGCAGCCTGTTTGACAACGGATTTCCATAAGATGCACCTGTGATGGATTTTCTGCAGATTACTGACGAGACAGCCAAGTCCAAGTCAACGGAAAAGTTGTTTTCTTGTAATTGAATCTCACATGGCCAAGATAATGGAAACCTCACACAAAACTATTAAAACAAAAGATTTCTGAAGTTAGGTGAAACTTATAAGCTACACTTCCTGTGGGATATATGATATATATCTCGTTAAACATGACCGTCTTGTTGCATAAGTAAACTCCGTATTAGTGCTTGTCTCTTATACAAACAAATTCGCACGCTCTTGTGACCCACTTTCACACGCTCCTGCGATTATGCACAGTGAAAGACGGAGGAGCGAAGAGACCTGCTCCATCGGATTTGCTGAATTGCTGAAATGAGGAAAGAATTAGTCATCAAGTAAAAGAGTTGTAAGCCGATATGCAAACGTCATGCTCTGATTGTTTGCATATACAGGAAATGAATTCAACAACAGTTAGAAAGTAGTTTGATTTCTAGAGTTTTTTTGCCTCGGCTAGTTGAGTTGGCAGTCATACATCTTGGAATTGGACTGGAAGTCGAAAGCATGAAATGCACTCAAAACATATCTGAAAGGTAAGAATTGAACCTGAGGTGATGCATCGCTCTCTCTGGTACTTGACGTATTTTTTATGCTGACAATGCAGGAAAACCTGACAAAAATAGTTGTGCACTAAGGCTGGAACATCTGCCGACAAAACACTTCAGTCCTACCGATTTCTGTTCAAACTCTGATGAAAAGCTGTATAAAGTGGTCATTTAAGGTGGACGTATGTCTTGATCCTACTATGTCAACTGACCTATAAAGCAGGCAGAATAAGTCTCAGAAAATATTTGCGACTTAAAAAGTTCCGAAGTTCCCAAAACTTTATGTTTAAACAACCTGCAAAACATTCAAATTGATTAAATTCTACATACAATTCCCTTCTACTACAATCCTGGACAAAATATTCTGGACAAAAGGCTTTTTTCAGCCAAAATCAAAAATCCACTTTTTACCACTTTTGCTTGTAAAAGCAGTTTGCATTGCAAGAGCTTCAAGAATTTTTTTTCAGGTGTTTAGCAACCTCTGTCTACAATCTCAGCGCAGTTTCTAGCAATTTACGCTAGTAGACCGAATTCCACGCTCTTTGTTCTCTAAATAACCTGAAAAAATTAAAAAACCCAAGCCACGCCCTAAATCGAGCCCTACCACACCCTGCACATACCCTAGAAATGCCAAAACATGATTTTTCAAAAGTCAGAAATAGTAAGTCTCTCAAACAAAAGCCACCCGCCCGGCCTGATTTGCGGCTCCGTACTTATCGACCTATTTTCATTTACTTGCTGTACGGAACATGGCAAAACTGCACATGCGAGCCAAACTATTTTGACCGGGATTGTAGCTCAATAAGAAATTTATGTTATTGGAGGCTAAATCAAGTTTCTAAAATGCTGAGCATCAGAGCATACTAATGACGATGATACAATAATTTCTGATTATTTTAAGGAGAGGTTGGGTAATATTGAAATTGTTCAGATGCTAAAATCCATCATGATGACGTCATGATGACATCCGTGGCAGTGCTATAGAAAATTGAAACAACTAGACCACGCAGAAAAACCGTTGAGAATGACGTACAACTATTTTTTAAGGCTTTATGACTTTCGCTACTACCGCAGATGCTTGGCAAGGTTTCTTATAAATATGCTTGTATCGAAAGTTGATATAACAAGGAGGTTGGTTCCAACCTCCTCCCCATGGGCTGCTGAAGCTATTGAGGCACATTTTTGCCTGTGTTAACATTATTTACCCGCATATCCTCTGGTGCAAATTTGGTCGTCGTATCTATAACAGGAGGTTTCACGTGGCCATTTTCTGACACGGGGTGCATGCTTTTTTTTGCCACGTTTTCGGTTTTTTTTGCTCTTACCTCACTTCAGTTTAATCGTTCTCAAAAATTTTGGGCTTAGATGAAAGCAATCATTTCAATGAGCTTGTTCAAATTTGAATAACTTTCGTGCAGCATGACCAGAAAAACGGTTGTAAATTCCACAGCTTCCTGCTTTGGGACTCCAAATTCCGGAAGAAATAATGCTTTTCTTTACTTTCTAGCCATTGTACATCACTTTTCTCAGAAATTCACGTTGTCAGGCGTTTATTCGTCGAATTAAATGTTTGTGTATTGGCTCCTGTGGCAAATGATATTGCCGGTCTGTAAATTTCGAGTGCGTGTGATGTGCAAACCAGACCACCCGTGGGACCAAAATTTGACGTTTTCTTTCATTATATGCAAGGATAACGTTGTAATAAGCTGCTAGGTGTCACCTAGCTTCTAAAAATAATTATATGTCTACCTCCCAGAGATCGCTAATACAACTCTTATGTAATTTTGCATATTTGTAGCGTATACAAACACATTTCCACGATTCATGCACAAACAAAGATAAGCACAGGCACACAGACTAATGAAGATAGACGCAGCATTAGCATAACCTTGGCCAACATTAGAAAAATATCGGAAATTATTTCTTTATCAGCATATTTACATAGTTTGCATTGGATATTTACATAGTTTACATTGGTTATTATACTACTACAAAAACCTTGTATGATGTATATATATATATATATATATGTATAACTACTTGCGTACAAAGACATGCACAGCACAAATAGATAGGCTTGCACCTAAAAAAATCAGCAGGGTTCTCTAAATCATCTCCAGCAGTGGATCATCAGATCGATACCCACATCTGGATTTCGGGCCTTTAATTCGATGATACATGCCTGTGATGTCCGTCATGACCAGTGACCACTTCTGCTATACATGGAGATGGAATCCATCAGTAGATTACGAACCTAAGGAACAAGAACGCAATCAAGCAATAGACCTTTTCGCACATCGTCATCATGCGATGCATTGTGGGACGGCCAGGGGGAATATCATTAAAATGGTAGCTGACATGCCCAAAGGAAATGGTTTTATGCATACAGATTACACGTTAAAGGCGGATTGTATTCGTCAAACCAAAACAAACCCACACTGCAGGCCTATGTGCCTGCTTTATGAGGCAGCAACCGTTTTCTGAGCCTGGACAGCGAGGCAGCCAGATACCTGTGATAACTCAGAATTCGAGGCAAAGCTAGCGTTTGTTTTCGTTTATGATTGACAGTTCTATAGAAAAGTGCGAGTATGCTGCAAGCGATAACAGAAGACTAGACGTCTGCGAAACCTGCCTTTAAATTAAAAAAGCTGACGTGTACAACGGGTCTTTAATTGCCCACTGAAAGCAAAATTGGTAATGACACAAAACCATTTGTATTTGCTACTGTATAGTCTGATTATTTTGGAGTTGGACTGTCTTTTGGTATTATTACTGGAAAAGGGAGCTGTATTGAAATTGATTTGAAAAGGAATTGGAGGTAAATGTGGTAAATCTGCATGACCAGCACTGAGTTCGTTTTCACAATTAGTTCTAAGCATGAACTCTCAACTCCGGATGATATCGGTCGTTTTCACAATTGGTTTTGAGCATGGAATCTCAACTAAATAATCACGTCGATTGCTCCGTGGAGGAACATGCTGATGTCTTCATGGCCACAGATTTCAGTGACTGTTCGAAAGATTTCTTTTGGAAGTACGATAGAGTATTCATCTGCGGACGAAAGTAAATAATCCATACTTTATATCCAAATATCAGGAAAAATGTGCAACCGTTGCCTACCTGAGTAACAAGGCACTCAACTAGCATTTTATGCTGAGCGTTACTCAAGCTTGCATGGAGTGGTGATAAGAATAAAGCGATCGAAACACTGATGAACGTTGCTGTCATAATAAATCTGGTTTCGTTGTAATTATCAGGCAGATGTCTCGCTCTGAACGCCTGCACGAAGCAAACAGCGTTCAGAATGACAACATACGCTGTATGCACCAAAATATGACTTGCAAACTGACATGATATATCTTTGATCATATTCTCTATGTTAGAAGCGTGTTTTACTTTTATTGGTTCGTACATCATGTATACGAAAGTTATTACCGCATCGATTCCAACAAGCATGAGAATGACAACAACTTCAACTGTTCGAGAAACAGCAGCTCTATGATGCGCCAAACTACTCTTTGCTGCAAATATAAACAATAATCTCTCTGTCTTCACAAGAAGTATTGCTACGATGAATGTAGAAACCATTGTTGTCGAAAGAAGCTCTAGGATACATTTGTTTTGGTCAGGTGCACCAGTGTAGAGAAAAGCTGACAGAGCGAGTATTAAATGAAGGATCTGCTGAATCATGGAGAGCTGGTAGTCGCTGGATCGCACTACTGGAGTATGTCTGTACCTGTAAAACGACACTATTACACAGATAACAGTTATAACTAATGTTAAACTGAAAGCAAGAACGAAAAGCCCTCTACCTTCCAATAGGTTTAAATAACGAACGTTGAAAAACAAACAACTCGTTCTGTTTCTGCTTGCAATGCTATTATCTGGACACTGCATGCAATACGTTTGACTTGATGAATTCTTAAAATGACCCAGTGGACAAATCGTACACATGGAACAGCAGATACTTTGATAGTGCGTCTGGAGTTGATAACCAGGGCCGCAAGTGTAGTCACATGACGAGTTTGCAATACGTGCCAAGGTTGGTCTATCTACCATAAGTTTCCCATCTTTGTCCCAACTACCGACAGGGCGGAATTGGCCACGAGGAGAAGTCAAACTCACCATCAGTATGTTCATGACACTTTCGCGAACCTCTTCATGTAAGCCAAATTTTAACTGTTTTCCCAAAAGAGAGACAAAGGAAGTGCCTTTCCTCATGTCACCAAGATTAGGTCTTACGCCAGTTAGGTATAAAACCAAATTGTGTACAAACTGACCAACAAATTCTTCGCTCATAAATATTCCAGCAGCTATATAGCTTTGTATGGCATTATAAAGAAACCCGAGATCGTCCATATAAAAATGCTCACGGAATTCTCCTAAGTTTAATGTTTGTGCTGCGTGTGGAGCCATATGGTCGAAGAAAGCTTTTATCCAAGGATGATCAAATGAAGAATTTAAGCTCCAGAAATAATCCTCAAATGCCGTAAACTCGCCTGCCCAGGGCAGCAAGGCCAAGAACACGTGATCAGTGTTAGCCAATCGTTCCATGGCTGTTCTATTTATATCGGACACAAAGATCCATGTTTTTGGCGGGATAGCAGATAAATCTAGTGAGTGGACTAAAGCTTCAGAGAGTGCTCGCTTGGCAATGACAATAATCCCCGTCGCATAGCTGTCCTCTTTTAATACGCTTTTGACAGCGCTGACTCTCAACTGGGTTTGATGACCGATCGATTCTTTGTATGCAATGCAGACTCCATTCTGATCGAATAAGCTCATCAGTTGAAGCATCTGATTCACATGCTCATCCTCTTCCGAGTAAAGGATCCCCAAGTAAGTCCAATTTAAGGCGTCAATCAGGTCGCTAGTAGCTCGAGCATAATTTTCGGGTCTTGTTGCAGTATCCTTTATATTTGTGAAACCCTCTCTGTGAACAGCGCCACTATCTATGCCTTGAAATGCTGTGACATGGATGAAGCGATTATACGACCCAATGGCGTCTCTAATGTGGTTAGTGGTTCCTAAAATGGGTATTATATCATTTACAAGGAAAGGTTGAACTCCCATTACGATTCCCGATATTGCAGCCATGTTTTTGCGCCACGTTTGTGTACACAAGTGATCACCATTGTCATCTCTGATGCTGCAGGTAGGCCTATCCAATCGGTCCCAAAACAAGTCCAGTAAATGGGTTCTATTGTCAATAATAGCATCTAAAATCTGGTTTGTCAAAGTACCCACGCTGTTACATGTATCGTAGATGACATATCCAAGTGTAAAGTTTTCCATTGGGCCTTCACTCATGATACGTTTCTTATTAGCCTCGTCGATCATGAATCTCGTCAGCTCCATCCACAGCAGTGACTGAGGGTTCACTTTGCCCATATGGTCTATCAGAGGCGGCAGTAAGAATATGAGAGACTGATCACCATCACGGGAGACTGGAGAAGAACTGAGTAGACACGTGTTGGTATCTCCAAATGGTGTTGCCAACAAAGGAAGGGATAACAGAAGGAGCCGATGTGCCATGACTTTGTATCAAGTGCATAGTACAGACGTTTCTTGCGTTTTCCTGAAAAATAAAATCAAACGAGATTCTTCATGTTTTGATGAAAAGGAAAACACAAAACGTATAAGTGGGACAAAACACATAGCCACTCATGAGTAAGAATAAGACGATTCATCGAACTTTTTTTATTGCAATTTTGGTGATCATGTAGTGGGTTGGGAGGGAGAAATAAAAGCGGAGGGGGATAATTGGATATATTGAAGAAAATTGTAATGAAGTGACTACTGAAGTCAAGATCGTACATGTGTCGATATTGCAGCCCAATGAGTTCACTTAAAAAGCATGCAGCCTGTATTCTTGCACCACATGCTTTAAAATTACAGTGTAATTTGCGTCGACTGTGGCGTCGACTGTGGTGTCGACCGTATGGCCCACGGTGGAATACCATTACAGCCTGACTCTGAAAGTGATTCCTCGATCTGAACTGTGTGATTAACGTATCCCTCGGCAACGATTTCGAATGTTGGCTGTGGTCTGTTATAAAATTCAGGATATATGATGAATGTAGAAGCACGACCAAGAATTGCAAGCCATGACGTAGCGTCATGTCAAGCTGCGAATAGAATTTTTCTCTGATGTGGCTGTTGTATGATGCTACGTGCATGTAGACAGTAGGTGTGCTGCCGTATTTTTAGAAGGATTTTTCTGTGTTCAATGGCTGAGGTAAATATCTTGTGCTTGCTTTAATTGCATTATAAAGCAATTTTTTTTTAAAAAATTCGTTTTTATGTCCAAGTGCCCTTGTCGAAATTTAGTGATACACAATCCGGGTCAAAATAAGGTACTATCAGATCAGTCAAAAGGCAACTTATATGCACATTCCAATAGAAGGTACCATATTATGTTTGATAAGTTAGAGGTTCTGTGCTCGTGCAAGCCATTACAACAATAGAAGGTACCATATTATGTTTGATAAGTTAGAGGTTCTGTGCTAGTGAGGTTTCGCAAGCTGAATCTGCGACGGCGACGTTGGTAGGTGCGTTCGAAAGTTGCGTTTTCATTCGAATGTTCCAGGAAAACCCTGACATTCTCACTATTCTGTAACGCAGATTTGTCAAACACGGTCCGTCGCAGAAATCAAGGACGACGTTCGTGAAATCTGGCGGAACGTTCGAATGACATCAACGTCTCAGTCCCAGTACGGTCTTCAAATTGTTACCCCGGTGAGACCTCGACAGGTAACTTATAAAAACTGCAACTTATTGAAATGAAACGAAATGCTCTTCATCGAATACATTTCATACAACTTACTTAGGATTGCTGACCCCATCTTTGTGTTGCTAATGTTAGCTTAGTGACAGGTTGGTCTACATTCGCGCTCTAGCTACGTTAGCTGATTTTTATATGTCGACGCTATGACAGCCCAGTGTACAATGAAAAGCGAGTTACTGAAGGCAAGGAAGGGAGAGGATAGACCTACTATCTTGGACAAAATATATCGGACAAAGGCTATTTTTTGACCAAAACTCTAAATGGACATTTTCCATTTTTTGCTTGCAGAAACAAACGCTAGTCAAAACCGCTGAAGCCATATATTGCATGAAGTAGGTATCCGTTAAGCAGCGAGGCGATGACATTTTCCTGTTCTCGGCTATGGAAGAACCAGCAGGTCTTTTGTAATTGATCACCCCACAAAAAACTAAGCCATGCCCATTATGAAGCTCTAGCGAGCCTTGTCAGGTCGTACATGCATCCACAATATTGCACTTCGAAATTGGATTAATAACCCACTGTGGTTTGCGCTGCTCTTCCCCTTGTTCTTTGCTTGTGGATGGGCCTTATTCCATTTTTGACGCAAATTCCAAATATCTTTTGTCCAAGATTGTAGATTTGGTCAACTCATGCGTTCTAATCTGGTAAGTTTTTTGCTTACCTCTGTTGTTGCCGTTCGTGTTTCATGTTCATTTGTGCATCACCTTCATGACTGAAAATAGTTTGGCTTCATCCAGCACCAAAAAGGAAAAACATGCGTATTCAAACATAAGCCCTTCTTTAAAGGTAGCGCTAACAAATTGTACATGCAACGGCGCACCACTTTACATGATTTGATAGAACTGAATAATGTTTATGAAGATACATGATACGGAAGATATGCATTCACAAGATAAACACATACCATTCACCTTGATAGAACAAGCAACTTGCCATGTAAACTCTAGGTCGCTGCAGCTGTAGTGGATCACACTCTCCTGCACTCTCGTAGGCGCATTTAAGGAATGCCCTGCCGTGTGGATTTCGGGGATTACTTTCAAGTAATTTTTGTATTTGTATTAGAACTCCTCCTCACGCAAATTTACGATCGTTCACAAGGCAGGTGTATTGGTCCAATATTGCTAGACAAATTGTTAGACCAGACCGGTTCTCAATACGAAATTCAATTATTACTAATGCAATCATTGCCACAGCTAAGTACCTATTCTTCGTGCCAGACTCAAATAGTCCCAATAAAATGATTTATTTAGAGCATTTGAAGTGCAAAAGCATTTGTTTCTTCAGAAATACAAGCTCTAGCGTAGGTTCTTTTCATAGCTAATTGGGATCAGCAATCTGTTTCCTCAGATGCAAATTCAGGATTTTGGTTGCAGTGCCTGCAACATTTCTGTACTTTATCACTGTTTCATATGACGGTTTTACCTTAGTACAGTGCCGAATCTGCTTGAAATAGAAATCGAGGTACACATATTCGAATGAATGTTTGCCAGATTCAAACTCTTCTTATTCCTTATTGAACCATCTCTTGAATCACAGTATACTTGAATGGGCAGGAGCAGTCTTCCTTAAAGACGGATTGTATTCGTCAAAGCAAAACAAACGTACACTGTCAGCCTGTGTGAGAGCTTTATGAGACAGGAATCTGTTTCTGCGCCTGGCCAGTGAGGTAGGCAGATACCTGTGATTAATCAGAATTCGAGGCAAAGTAGCGTTTGTTTTGGTTTAAGATTGACAGTTCTATAGAAAAGTGCGAGCATGCAGCATGTGATAACAGAAGACTAGACGACTGTCAAACCTGCCTTCAAATTCAAAGAGCTGACAAGTACAACGGGTCTTTAACTTAGTTGGTCGTTCTTGAGGGTGTTGTTTAGGAACTTAAGAGCCTCGACAGTTGTGTGGTACGGAATAGCTATCGGTATAAAGGAATAGGAAACTGTCAAGTCTACTATTGATTCCAAAAATCATCAAGGGACAGTTCTAAGAACCACCCCTGTGATTCTGTATGATTAGCTTCATATTCGAGAGAAAATTAATATTGCCTCTGTGCCCGTTCATATTTTTCTTATAGGATCGTCTCACCTCACACTCTTACATCATTATTGTCAGATCGTGCCCTAGAAACAGAGAAAGATACTTTATGGGTACGACTCGAGATCGGAATTTAGTTTTGTGCGTTTTCCTCAGGTCGTTCTCCATGTCGCACCAGTTATTTGTCACCTGGAACGACTGATTACACCTCATTGCATAATGATGGATCTTGCCGGCAACGGTTCGATGGCAGAGCAAAGCCAAGGTGGCAGTTGGTGTATACGATGGGATAGTTGTCGAAATCAATCATTCACTCTCTTCTGCAGGGCAGAAAAACATATCCAAACTGCTATACGTTTTACCTGATAAAAGATGTAAGGCTTTTCTTGCGATGCAACTCCTGCATGTATGCATGGCGAAAAACCACCACTTTTCTCTGCATGGATCGGAGCAGCAGCTCGAGCATAGAGAAACGTAGACATCTGTTATCAGGTAACAATAAGGTCTGAGTATGTTAATCTTTGTCTTAAAAATTCCACATCGGGGGGCAGATCATATTGCACTTGAGAGCGTCATTTATAAAATACGGAACGACGTCAATTTTGGTACTGGCCCTGTTGCGTCAGACTTGCTAGCTAGAAACTGGAAGTGGGCGTGACTTCTACTTGCTCTAATTTTCCTCACTAGGAAACACTCTCACCAGAGTCGTCAGTAGCTACTGCTCATTAGGAAACACTCCCACCAGAGTCGTCAGTAGCTACTGCTCATTAGGAAACACTCTCACCAGAGTCGTCAGTAGGTACTGCTCATTAGGAAACACTCTCACCAGAGCAGTCAGTAGCAACTGCTCATTAGGGAACACTCTCACCAGAGCAGTCAGTAGCTACTGCTCATTTGGAAACACTCTCACCAGAGCAGTCAGTAGCTAGAGCAGTCAGTAGCTGCTGCTCATTAGGAAGCACTCTCACCGGAGCAGTCAGTAGCTACCTCTCATTTGGAAACACTCTCACCAGAACAGTCAGTAGCTCTAGCCTCCCTAAAGTGCACACTAAATCTGCTATAGGTAGTGAATTGTAGATAGCGCACTTCCTCGAATAGAAGCCGCGGATTCCAAGTGTTTTTTAAAGAAAAAAATGCGGCTTCTATTTGAGGGCAGCTACTATTTGTGGGTGGCTTCAATTATTTTTTTCTGACATTGCATTGCAATCGAATTGGTCAAGCCACTACATTTAATTCGAAAACCTTGAGTTTATTGCTCAACTAACACACAAAGAATCTGATTATGCCAACAATGACTTGATCATGATTGAGAACGAAACAGGTTTGACTGAAGAAATCCTACAAGAAAGTCTAATAGACATTTCTTTTGTACAGAAACATTTGACTTATTGTTTCTAATAGATCTGATTAATTCACATAGTATTTTTTCTTTTTTTAATGCGGTTTCTGTTTGAAGGAGGGTATGTACTCCATTATTCTACCCAAGTGCAGCGTCTATTTGAGGGCGGCTCTTATTAATTTTTTTCTTCAAGAATTTCGGCTTCTAATTGAGGGCGGTTTCTATTGGAGGGCGGCTTCTATTCGAGAAAACACAGTATTAGAAATGTGATGGCCACTTTGTAAATGAGCTCTGTAACAATTCCAACATAACTACAATCCTGGACAAAATATTCTGGACAAAAGGCTTTTTTCAGCCAAAATAAAAAATGCACCTTTTACCACTTTTGCTTGTAAAAGCACTTTGCATTGC
>JAOBRC010278130.1:0-13779 GCA_027575255.1 Scolionema suvaense
TTGTGTAAGCATAGAAATTTATTGTGAAAAACTGACCAGATGTCTGTCTTTATGGAAAAAAGAGCATGTACTCCTCCAGAATGACGGAGAAGGGCAGAAAGCAGAGCAGTGTATATCATTGGTATGAAATTGTCTAATTCCGAATGCACTGGGGTCAATGAACTTGGGCCGTGGCCATAAGCGGTCCTATTTTTAAAGATTTTTTAGAATTTTTTGAAATCTATTCATTACTTTTTCCGGATTGTTGGTTTTAAGTTTTTCAGGCACTTAGCAATTCGCCAACAATGCCATGTCTGGGAAGTCTCAAATGTCACGAGTGAGGATGGGCACTCGCAGACGAAAAAAGGAAGTTCATTTTCTATTTTTAAAGGAAGTACTTCTTTTTTCATCCAAACTTATCTCTCCCATAATTAGGTGTGGTCGCATTTAATTTTACTGACTGGCGGGAGTTCGCGGATACTGTGTTACTTATTGGTTCATTCTTCTAAGATGCAAGGTTTCCCACTTGTCATTGACTATTGCTTGTGTCTCTTGACAGTAGTTTCTGTCTTCTGTAAATCCTTGATCTAGTGCCGCAGCAGTTTTTGAAACTCGCCTTTTGGGGTTGACATGTAATCAAGAGCAGGGCATATTATCCAAGGGAGGCATTTACTCAACGTTTTACCACGTTTCAAATTCCTACCAGCTGTAAGCACCATTTCAAGAACAAAATTTAAAAATGATTGCCGTCAGCTAGGCTTGTCTCATTGTTTTGCTGGTGCTTGTAAAAAGAAAAGGGCGTGCACCAGATAAATGAAGATAGAAGCAGAACTACGAAGACTGAATGCGGAGAAAATACAGTCAGTGTCTCATTTGATCTTTTGTTGATATAGATGGAGCTAAGTTGGAAAATCATATCGCGACGAAAGTTAACTCTGAATCAGCAGTTCCGTCAGCCGATGACAAAACAGCTAAGAATCTGACATCAGTGGAAGAGAAAACAGAGTGAGTTATTTAGACTTGCCATATTTGTTTTCTGTATGATTCTGGTGACTTGATAAAACTGTGGGTACTGTGTCCTGCATATGAAGTTCATTCTAGATCTGTTTTCATTTGTTGCCTTGTATAAATGTAATGGGGCTGTTCAGTGTAGTATCTAGAAAAGCGTGGGTTTGACATGGGCATGGCCACTTTCGGCCATAAATTGATGGTAGTTTTGATGTTGTTAAGATGGTAAGATGGCAAGATCTGTTTATAAGTTTCTTATAATTTTTCGTGTGAAACTTATTGGCGATTATTGCTGTGTTTTGGACCATACACTAGCCATTATTGTTAAAGTGAGACCGAGAAAGAAATGATAATTATCTAGCTTGTTTATAGACTCCCCGTATCTGCACACTGTAGCATAAATACGCACTGTAGCATAAATACAAGCAAAATAGAGTATGGTTTGTTTTACATCTGGCGCTACGACATCTCATTTGGATCAATGAGAAGAAATTAAGCATAAATACCTGCTTTCAAATGGCAATGTTTTTGTTCATATTCATGTAGACTCGCAGAATATGCTGATGGGAATCAAAACTGAGCTTTGAGTTTTGAAACAGTGAAGAAACTGTTAAAAGTGAATTGATTTGCTGTTAGTCCTATGTTAGAAATTCAAGGAGCCATGTTGTCCTGTGCGTGGCTAAACAATATCAGTCACTCCCAGTCGTCTTTGTTACTGATTTTTACATTGATGGCAGATGTAAAAAAGTACTGTTTACGTGATATTGTTTTACTGGGTGTGGTAGAAAATTGTCCTAAATTTGCTGCTATGAGCATCTTTTGAATACTTTCTAAGGCTTGTTGATCTTGGTTTTCTAGTATTTGACTTGAGATGATGAGGTGATCGTTTATTGTGTAGTGGGCTGCTGCTGATTGTGGTTGATATTTATTTTTTAGCGTTTCATTGCCATGGGAAAGTCCCCGCAGAATTAGTCGTCATGGCCGCCCACAAATCGGTGACCACCAGCGTGCACCTTCCTTCGAAGAGCAGTTGGAGATGGATACAGCACCTAGACGCACTCCATCTCCTGAGAAGAGTGTTGATGACAAAGCTGCGGAAGAAGAATTCTTAAGTTTTTTCAAAAAGAAAAAAGCAGAAAAAACTGCCACTTCTGCGTCAAATAGACCCAGTTTGTCGCAAGATCGATCTGTTAGTAAGACAGCAGAAAAACAAGCCGTGTCAACTGATTCTTACCAACAACCTATGCAATCTCAAGGTTATCAGCAGCCTCCTGTTCTTAATCAACAGGTTCAGCCTTCACTACAAACACAGCAACCTCCTGTTCAACAAATACAACCTCCCATGCAGCAAGCGCAGCACCCCATTCAGCAACTGCAAGTTCCTATTCAAATGGGGCATCCTCCTTTCCAAAGTCCATCCCTTCCCATTCAGCAAATACAGCCTCCCATTGAACAGCTGAATCCTTCCATTCAGCAACTACAAACTCCGGTTCAGCAACTACAAGCTCCCGTTCAGCAACAACAAGCTCCCGTTCAGCAACTTCAACCTCCTGTTCAGCACCAACAACCTCCTGTTCAACTGCAGCAGGCTGGCCTTCAACACCCCCAACTATTGCTTCAGAATCCTCAGCCAGGACTTTCCTATGGACAACAGCAGAGTACTCACACTACATCCCAGCAACAGCAGATCCTGCTGCAAAATGGGTCACCATTTCTGCATAGTACTGGCCTGATTAATTCACCATTACCTTTCAATTCTGAGCATTCAACCCCGGCTCCTTCTACAACTCCTTCCCATTTGTCTGATGGTAATCCAGCTCAGCTTTCTGGTCTTCATTCGTTACACGCAGAAAAGAATGCATTGCAAGAGAGGCTGGTTAAGGTATATGTTTACATGATGTTTTATTTAGCCCTATTCTGGACCTTTTTGTGTACATTGAATGCCTGGGGGTAAAAACTAACTCCCCCTAAAAGGCAAATAAATATAGCTAGGACACTGAGACTTTGCATGGGCATAGCCACCAGTAAGAAGTTTTTAAAAAAGCATTCGTTTGAACTGCTAGTTCAGTCTCATTATGGCTGACATCAGCACTTTTTCCCCCAAATTCCACCAAAATGACCAAAAATTTAGCCAAATTTCTCTCGGTGATAAAATAGGAACACCAAAACGCTAGAAGTTGGTTCAGCCATTGTTGGAAAGCATTAGCTTAGTACTTTCAAGAAAACAATGTTCGGTAACTTCAAAGTACATGGTTTTTGTACAGCATGGCTACTTTTAAAGGGTACTTTTTTCCGGTTATAATTTCACGATTCTCGCAAGATTTGAATATCTCCGAAAGCAAGCAAGAGATATCCATGGAATTTGGCCACAATTTGCTTTGATAAATTTGGTTCCCTGAGCATATACAGCAGGCCTTCAGCCTACCGCAAGTATTCGTTCTTTAAATTTTCTTTTCTTTTTTGGGGGGAGGGGATTTAAATTTCAATGACTTGAGTCAAAAGATCGAGTCTGACTACTGCATAAATGTATTCACTTTATGCTTTAATATATACCTGAGTATTGTGTTTTTTATCAGCATCAGGAAGAAATGTTCAAGTCAGCTCAACTTCAGTTTGAACGCGATCGATCCAGTCTAGAAATGGAGTTAGCAGAATTGCGAGCAAAACTTCTCGTAGCTGAAGAATCACGAGCAAAGGTCGGAATTGACGTGGCTGACAAAATGCGAGATTTGGAAGGACGGCTGAAGAGTGTGGAGATGGAAAGAGACCAGCTTCTCTCGTCAGCTGATCTGATGAAGAAGAGGCATCAAGAAGAACTCTCTGCATTGGAAGTATCGCACAGGTACGGACTGTCTGTTGTTGTTTTTTTGTACATAAATTTTTTTCAACTGGAGTCTTTTTTCTATCTGGAAAACTTTTCTGGCATGCATCATTATAGTGACACTGAAGCAAGATAACATAGCTGCAGAATTCTGTCAGTGGACATGAAAGATGTTTTATTTGGGCATCTTTGTTTAATCCTCGTAAACACAGCACAAATTAGATTTTTCTCTTAAAGCATTGTCCAGAATGTAAGTTAGATTTCTATTAATTTGTGTGGGTCTGCTGACGGATGAACACTGGTAGTAGTAAGGGACATTTTACAGTAGATGAATATTAAATTATAATCTTAGGTCTTTTTATTTAAATAAAACAATAATGCAAGGTTCAGGAAATTTGAAGCTCACACCTGGTAAAATTTGCAAGCACACTCAAAGCTTTGTTTTACTCTATTTGTGCCCTCCCCTATGAGTTATTGAAAATTTTCAAAAACAGTAAAAGCTAGCACAGGTTTTTGAACAATGCTGCCAAACTTTTTAGTACTGACGTGACATGTAATGATGTGATATAACGTTTTGGTCTTCTGGGGTGTTCCAACAAAAGTTATTAGGGAGTCCCCTCCCCTTCCTGGGCCAAACAGGGTACGAAAGTGACCCATGCGAATAGGGTTTTAATATTGGAGATGATAATTTTGGGTTGCAGGTTTTTTGAGAAAAATGGCCAGCATTGAACATGGGTGTGTTTTTAGTAAGAAGGCACGAAAACTGCTGCTCTTCGGATAGCTATTTTTGGCATGAGATCATAATGTTCGATGGATTCTGTTCGACGTGATCCTTTTAAGAGAATGTTACAAGGCCAGGGCCTACATTAATCACGAAAATTTTCGGACAAAGACTGTGTCCGAAAATTTAACTGTCCGAAAATTTTTGGAGTCCGAATATTTTCAAGGCCTATCAATGTCAGATTTTCAATAAGGAACAAAAGCGCAACCTCAAGACTTGCCTTATTTTCTTAACTATTTATCAAATCTCTACTGATTTTCGAGGTTTTCAAAGGTTAAATGTCGCAAAAAAAAACCCATCGAAGAGAACAACATTGTATCTGTGTTTGTTCCTGCTAAGTTAACAAACGAGTTCCAGCCCTTATATTTTGTTATAAATGTTGAGCAGAAGAAAAATCGAAGAATTGTACAGCATTCAGTTTACCAGACAAATTGAAAACGTCATGAAGTTGTGCTCCGTCGGAGAGTGTCTCTAATAAAATATAACAAAACCAATTCACACCAGTTGGTTATTAGGATAGCTCTACCATCTTTGAAACATGTCACAAACCATTAGAAATTTGACATGGATTGCAAACCAATTACTCTTACAGTAGAAAACTTGAGGCAAAGGATCCCTTTGTGTACTAATAATGAGATGTTGTATTCTGTGTTTAAACAAATTAGGTGAAAAGTGTGATTTCCACTATATCTTAGGTCAAACAGTATGTTATTGACGGATTTCGGACGTAAGTTTGGGCAAAAAAAAAATTGTCCGAAATTCTGTCCGAAATTGTCCGAAATTTATTGAAAACAGTCCGAAAATTTTTTGTCCGAAAATAAAACGTCCGAATTACTTTCGTCCGAAAATTTTCGTAATCAATGTAGTCTAGAATTTCAGGGCAGGGTCCGGAATTGGTCAAAAAGAGTACTTTTTTATCAAATTTCCTTCCAAAATCTGTGATTTTAAGCAACAGTCGAAAATGGCACTTTTTGCCAAGGTTTAAAGAGGGGCAGCGTCCGATATTCGGACCCTTTTTTGTTTTAGAATAGGGCGTGAAGGCATTGGAATTTGTTAGTTGGCTGTTGATCTGTCATGTGGTTCTACAAGGAGCGCGGTTTTAATGATTTATATAAAAATCATGTATTTGTTTCAGAAATCGGGTTCAATTCGTGGAGGATTCATTTTCACGCCGCGAGTCGCATTTCAAGGAAGAGACGGAACGATTGCGGGTTAACTATGAGGAGAAGCTGTCCATGGCTGAGCGTGAAAGATCTGAATTGGCTGACTCTCATCGGAAGAAGATGGAGACAATCGAAAAGAATCGTTTGGGTGAATTACACAACTTGAAAGATTTGCATAGGAAGGTAAATAGTGCAAGTTGAAGTTTTAAAGTGGGTATTGTTCTTACTATCAAATCCAAAACAATAAAGCACTTCATGGTCTGCATGCTATTCTATACAAGAGCAGGGCATGCGTTGAATTTCCTGGAAAAGGGCACCTTGTCTCATCATTAACGAGAGGAAAATGTGCAGAATGATCTGCTGCAAATCTGATCCTCTCAAGTAGGAGGTAAATTTGACAGGTCAACGTTTGTCACAGGTGTAAAATCAATTCTCATTCTCGTCACTGCTTGGCAGATTGATGTTTTTTTTGCTTTAATTTTCCGTAAATTCGTGAAAAAATCAGGATGATTGAATTCTATTTATTACAGAACATAGACGAGCTGTCGTCAGAACACGAAGAGCAGTTACGTCATCTCCGCTTGTTAAAAGAGCAAGAAGTTGCAGCAGCGGTGAATGCATTGTCGCAAACAAAATCATTACAGATGCTGATGCAACAAGTCCAGAATTCAACTCAGGAGGTCTGTTTTTTACATTGTGGCAGAAAGTGGTTTCTTTTCATACTGTCTTGTCTGTTAAGGACAAAGAGAAGCTTCAGACTATTTAGTGCATCATGCAAAATGGTTGATTATACAGAGTTGCAATGTGGAAGTTGATGTGATGTGGTAAATTTGCTGTGTGAGCTAACTTTGTATTATTTTGTAGGAGTTCCTTTGACCCTATGTAGTAGACCCGGAGGGGATTTGCCTACTAGGGTTAATGGGTTCGTTCTCTTGCGGTGTAGGTTGGTGCACTTCAACAGAAGATTGATGCCTCACATCATTCAAAGTTAGATGAGCGGGAACAAGCTTTGCGTGTACGTGAGGAATACATCAGAAATCTGGAAAATCGATTGCAGAGGCAGGAATCTGAGACAGACGTGGAGAGGCAGCGTCTGCAGAGTCTCGTCGCCAAGATGGAGGTTCAGCTACGTGAACAGACCCGGCAGATTGATCAAGATAAATGGAAAATCAGTCAAGATGAGAATCGATTAAAGTCAATGCAGGTAAGAACCCGATTCTAGAGGAGTTACTCTTATTTAAGGAGGTTTTCCACTTAGCCAAATCTTTATGCGAAGCGAAATAAAGTGCAATTGATTTTGCTGCGAAATTTTGCTCACCAAGTTCCACGTCGTTCATTCTTGCTAATTGCGCATTAATATGATTGGTTCTCTTTCTTGAAGGCGTATGTTTTTTATGAAATTCTATTGTATGATTGGTTGGCAACAAATTTCGCTGCGAAAAAATTTGCTTGAGAGAACAGCAGTAGGGAATTTTGCTCGCAACTTTTTAAGACTGCATGCTCCTGGGCGAAAGATGGTCGCTTCACGCGACAAATTCGCTACATGGAAAATCGCTTTTAGAGACCTTGTGAGCAGCACGTCTAATGATCATGTTGAAAGTGAGTTGTTTTTGAGTTAAACACTTGATTTCACGTTCCAATCTTGATTATTTACGTACGAACATTGTATAATAAGGATTTGCAACTTGAATTGGCTGTGTTGAACTTGTGTAAATACCTGAAGCGATGAAGAGTTTATCTTGGCAAACCAGTTAAGGCTATTCTGTCAACAATGCAAACTGTGCATTACTCTATGTGTTACTGTAGGTTCAATGTGTAGCCTGCTCAGAGAGATAAATCGGCTTGCGTCTCTTCCAGTCTGTTCACTAAACCTTAAATAGCCCTGCATGCCTCTATGCAATTACAATGCTGGTGAGGGGGGATGGGGGGGATATTGCGGACGCAGCCGTTTTTTGGCTCCTGAAAGCAAGAAATGCTAATAAAGAGAAGGCAATTGTATTTTGTAGTAAAGATTTAACCAGGCGTTAGATCCACAGTTAGCCTGGGAAAAATTTTGCTGACGTCATCAAGTTTGTAATCTTCTCACCTTGGTTGATTTGGTAAATTTTGCTGATGGTGCAAATTTTGGGTCTCAGTCTCCTCAAATGACTTCAACTGCTGGCTCCTGGCATGTATCAAATTGTCATAAACCATGAATTAGTTGGGTTTTACTGCCTTGTTCAGCCAATTTTTCATCAAAAGTTGCGAAATTATCGAAAAAATGACATCGGTCAGCAAAAATAATGTGCCACCTGCTCGTGTTACAGTCCAACAACCCAAAATATCGGTGTTTTGCCATGCCCATAGAAGTTAGTTACACTGCCACAGTTTCGGGTGTATAGCTGTGGTATTTTTCGCGCTTCTGCGCGGAAACCGTGCTTGGAGGTACAATACCCCCGGGCTCTTTGAGGTTCAGCATGCCGACACAAGCTGCTGTGCCAGTATCTGTAGTTGGTGCAAATAATTCTATATAGTCATTGCTTGTCCCCTGCTGTGAATCTGCCGATTGCAATAGCCAGCTAATTTAAGTCTTGGTGCACATTCCAGCTGTTGCTACACCCATGCTATCTGTGTGCTTGTTCTGTTTTTACAAGATCTTGTCACTTCCCACCACCTCCCCCCCACCCCGCCCTTCTTTGCGCAGTTCCTTCTTCATCTGACAAGAGCACCAATAACAGAAATGTAAATGTTAATGATCACATTTTAGGATGTGCAGCTAAAATAATGTGTGCATGCTTTACGTGCATGATCTTTACTATCGAAGGAAGAAATCTGAAATCATAAAATTGACGAGAATAATGCGTTTACAAACATATAATATTATAAGCTCGTGTGTCCTCTGTTTCAGTTTGCTGGTGGAAAGCATTGACAGAACTGCTATTGTACTAAATGAGCATATCTTCCTGTTAATTCGCAAAGAAAACCTTATTTTCCCTTTAGCCATACCCTCCCCCCCATTATGTTGATATTTTAAAAGGCTCTACCCCATTTGTAAAGTGGGAAGACCACTGTGTTGATTGAATTTTGGTCAAAGTGTTTTAATGCCCTATTGATATACTACTAGGCGGCATTTGAAGAGGAGCGACATCTGTTGATGACGCAGCTTGGCGAAGAACGGAAGATGGTTGACAAAGCACGAGAAGAGACATTACTCGATCAAAAACGAATCATGACGGAATGTTACGAAGAGAAGAGGAGAGTGGCTGCTGAACGAGCGGAACTGATGCAAGCTCAGAGAGATATAATTGAGAAGGGAAAAAGTACAAGGGACTCCACTCTCCAGGTTTGAGAACTGAAATAGTAGCTAACAAGTATGTTTTAACCCTATCTAGGCCGGGCTATTTTGACTAACCATGGGCTGGGGGGGGGGGGATAGATCATCCCCCCACCCTAAAATATATTTTAGAGCTACTTACAGCATGAAACTTGGTACACACATAGTTTAGCTCTATTATAGTCGAACTGCATCAAAACCGTTGACTAGGACACCTGCTCAATCTTGCTGATGTCAGCATATTCAAAAGGTGGTTGCACAGTGCTATGATTTCCAGATTTTTCGAAAATCCGGCTCGAAACAGCAAAACGCAGAAAAAAATTAATTCAAACACCTGTTATGCCCTTCAATCTAATGAATGGCTTCCATACTAATCATTTAAACCTATTTTATCACAGAAAAGAGTAAGCAAATTGATATTTTTGGCTTCGGTTAATTACCCAGAATTCCTAGTCAGAGAGACAAAAGGTGCTGACGTCATCAGATTTTGCGTTGCAAAAAATTTTTTTAGGTGGAATTCGATAGACAACTAAGTTTTATGGAAAGTCATGAGATATGAACGCAAGATCTTTTACCGTTCAGAAGATATTCAGCATTTTCTCCAAGGGGGGGATGATTCATCCCCCCCGGCCTAGATAGGGTTAAATATGTTTTCGATTGGGTGTTGAGAAAAGAGAAGTTTGAAACATCATGTTTATAATTTTGCGTTACTAAGGGGCCGTTTTCTGTAAAGCATTGTGATCATGTTTATTGGGGAGCTTTTGTTTGGA
Source organism: Scolionema suvaense (assembly GCA_027575255.1). Classification (NCBI taxonomy): domain Eukaryota; kingdom Metazoa; phylum Cnidaria; class Hydrozoa; order Limnomedusae; family Olindiidae; genus Scolionema; species Scolionema suvaense. The sequence goes on from JAOBRC010278130.1 coordinate 9,836, forward strand.
GAAGGCATTAATTGGGGCCTCTAATTTCAGTAGAATGATGGGGATCAATGTTCTCTGATATGTCTCTTGAAAGTGATTTTTTTCATTTGAGCTAGGAAATCGGTTTTCCACCCTTTTCCTTGTCTGTGATAAAAGGCCATGTTGACTAATTTCTTGACTTTTAGGATACACTAGCATTAATTATGTGGCCTAGTGTTTATTGTCATTCAAATTTTAATGTGGATTGGAAGCAGGAGTTCTTTCTCTTCTCACACCCTGCATCCTGCCTGATCAACGTAAAACTGCCTTTAAAAGTTAAGTCATAACGATAGTAGGCTTTGGGCATTTTCAGGAACCTTTGCAGGTTAGATTTGCAATTTAGTATGCAGATATCTGTTTTTCTGGTCTATGTTTCAGTTCATGTTGCAAGGTAAATTTTGAAGAACCTGTTGTGTGTTATATGGAAAGAGCAGATTATGTAAGTTAGGTGTTGATCATTTGTACAGTACGTTATTTGCAATGTGGGTTTTATGTGCGAGTTTAAAACTCCTATTTAACATAGAACAAACCATTTATTGCGTATAGATGTTTGTTGAAAGTTTTTCCTCCTTGCAATCTCCAGGCTGAAGTTGGTCTTGAAGCAATGATGACAAGCTACCAACAAGAATCTTCCAAGTTCAATGTGTTGTTCACTGAATTGCAGCAGGATAAACTGCATATACAAGCAGAGAAGGATAAATTGCAACTCGATAAGTCGAAATTGAGTGAGGAATGGCAAAAGCTGCATACCACTGGTAAAGAGGTTCAGCAGAGATCAAAGGAGGTGGAAAAATTTGCCTTAGTGAGTCAAATTTCTGCCTACTTGATTTGCCGTTCTGTCTTGGATTTGTCATTTGTTCTCTTCCCCCAGATCTTGAGTTCACGTGGCATTATTTCTAGTTTTAGAATTCAAACCGTGTGTTTAACATTTAAAGCTTTGATACTTTGAATAATGGTGGGAAATTCCGAGGTAGTGATCAACTCTGGGATTTTGCGCAAACCAGCCGGAGGGAGGCTCGAACCTGGAACCCGCTAACCAACTGTGCTAACCAGAGTCCTAAATCTTCAGGCGCATATTGATACGGGTAGGGATTCAGTAATTTCTCAGCAGCTTTGCGTTGGGAGAAGCGCAGCAACCGACTTCAGCAATTGGGCAGGCCTCCACATCAACATCCGAATTCAAGGAAGGCGTATTTCTCATTTGCATTTGAAGGCAAAATCTTTAGGAAATGCATCTATCCACATGTAATCACTTTCAAATGGTTTTAATGTGATGTTTCTTGAATTGGTTTATTATTACTTAATAGGAAGCCCAAGCAATTTACAGTGAAGGAATTGCTGCACTGGAAGAAGCACAATTGCATCGTAATGAGATTGCTGACGCTGACGGCAAGATGAATGTAAAGACGTTATCCCTGCAGGAGAAGGAGCGAGCATTAGCTGAGGTACCTTGCATCTTTTGTTCTTGGGGCCACACTAGAGAGCGAACACTTGACTGTTAATCAGATTAATTATCCAATGCCTAAAAAGCGCTTCGTTGCACATGCAATAATCTACATGAACAATACACTAGAATACAAACTAAATGAGAAAACGTTTATTCGAAGTTACCCTCCACACTTATTATCTTTTGTCATTTTGGTGACTTTTTTCGCATTAACTTCGTCAGGATGCAATATTAAAAGGATGTTGTGGCTTATGAATTTGACATGATGGACGTTCAAACTTCAGATTACGTTGTGTCCTTCTAGTTTCCCTTGACTAATAATCTGTAAATGTATTTACATTAGTTCCATTGTTAACGGTATTTGACATAGCCTATAAAAGAGGTTGACGATAGTGATATTTTTATAACACTTCGCAAGGAATTGGGCTCCTTGAATCCTCTTCCTCTTTGCTATTGAAGATGTTGGTGTTGGGTTGAGACATGTTCAATGTATTGCATAAGGCTTTGGGCGCTATTACACTTTCGTACCCCCCACCATTTATATGGCTCGTTACAAGACCCGTGACCGATGATCTCACTATGTTCCCACTGATGCTGCCCAGCGTCTGTACACCGTCAGGTGAGGGGGGTACGAAAGTGTAATAGCGCCAGGCTTTGTATAGAATTGTTAGACGGGTCTAACTTGAAGGGAAAGTACCATATTCAGAAAATTGTTTACAATTTGTTGTTTATGAGGGTGCTTTTCAGTTGAATAGTTGTCAAGCGGCTTTTTGTCTAATTCATGTAAAATGTTATGCTCTGTTTATAGAGGAAGGATAGGAGACAGGCTAAGTTTAAATTTTGCCTTATCAGGGGATAGCCATGGGGTGAAGTGGCTTAAAAGCATGGTAAAGAGGGGCCTAGGACTGTGAGTATGCTCTCCTGTGCTATAATGTGATCTTCTTGTTGCCTTCCAGGAGAAAGTTTCTCTGGCTCGTGAACGCAAAGAATTAGAAACTGATAAACGAGAACACAGATGTCATCAATGTAAATTGAACCTTGATGTTGGTAAGTGGAGTTGTAAATTTGCTGGTGCCAAAATATTTGCCCGGACTGTATGGGAAGAATTTTCTCTGGCATTTTATTAGTGTATAAAGGTACTTTTTATGTTATACGAACATCTTGAATATGATGAACTGCAAGTGCTCTGTCTTTCGCTACTTGCAGAGCTGAGAAAAGTCATAAAATACTGAAGAATGTGTCATAAATCCCCCTCCTTCCCTTTTTCTGGCTGAACAGGAAGTTTTGATCTTTCTGTTTACGTTGTGCTTGTGCTGCATCTAGAAGGAAACATTATGGGAAGCAATTATATCGCAAAAAAATGTTCTCGAATATGCATCATCATAATTAATTGACTTAATATTAGATGTAACGCCCCTAATGTTTTTCTCATAATTTATGCATTGCATAGCAATGTCTGGCAATCGGTAACATTCTGACACACTAGTTGTGTGGTGAAAGAAGCCTAGATCTGTATCTGTCTATTATAATGAAATGGAGAATTTTGAAATACTCTGTGATTGCCATGTTGTTTTAGTGATTTTGGTGATGCTAAGTCTTAGCTGTTCGTTAAAAAATTACCAGTCATGTTACTCAGGGATTGTTAACTTAATCCTTGTAAAGCTGTTGCAATTATAATAGATTTGACGCACGCTGCTATGACGTGCTATTCTGGCCTGTCATTTTACCAATCTTAATTGTACTGATTGAATGTAGGAATTGCTTTCTGCTTTCAGTATCGCGTTGTGGGAACTCTGTGCCATTGAAGTTTTATCCGTTTGAGTGGCTTCAGTAGGAGTAGTCTTAGTGCGACACCCTCCCCCCTTTACAAAGGGGGGATGGATTTTCCAAAAATTGCAAAATGGAGGAATAAATATTTATCCGCAGAAAGGTTTAGGAGGGGGATTGGGTGAAAAGGGTAGGGTGATTGTAAAGAAGAAATGTTTGCTGTGGTATGCTTGTGCTAGATTTTGGCTATAAGACGATCACCGGACTAGTGTTACAATATGGCATAATTTATTATTTATCTAGTTCTTGCATGAAATACGCTAAGAATAGTTCTAAATTGTGGCTTAAATGCCTTGATTACATTGCATCGTTAACCAGGTAATACTGTATTCTTCAGGAAGACCTTTGCTTTTATGTATTGAAGTTGCGTATATGAATGTCTGAAACAGGTTGCGTGTGCGGTTTAAAATGTGCCAGTCAGGCAATTGGATGGGGGGTCAGGGGGTTTGCGCCAAATTTTAAAAAGGGAGGGGATGCCAAAAAGGGGAGATTGACTAAGAAAGGGAGGAATTCGACCTCTCTGCACACTGTCTATGGTAGTTTTAATGTGATAGTAATTATATATTTATGGGGTGTTTTATTCTTTCTGTAGTACCTTACTCATCTACTCCAGTTCATGGTAGGCATCAGCAACAAGTTGCATTTTCATCTC
>JAOBRC010278241.1:3513-13779 GCA_027575255.1 Scolionema suvaense
TGCAGCACTTTAGTTTATGTTTGAACTGTCCTAGAAATAGGTAATCGAAAATGTATTGGTGCAGCACTTTAGTTGATGTTTGGAATATGCTAGAGCTAGGTGATCAAAAATGTATTGGTGCAGCACTTTAGTTGATGTTTGGACTGTGCTAGAGCTAGGTGGTCAAAAATGTATTAGTGCAGCACTTTAGTTTATGTTTGAACTGTGCTAGAGCTAGGTAGTCGAAAATGTATTAGTGCAGCTCTTTAGTTGATGTTTGGACTGAGTTAGGGTTAGTTGATCGAAAGTATATTGGTGCAGCACTTTAGTTGATGTTTGCACTGTGCTAGAAGTAGTTGATCGGAAATGTATTGGTGCAGCACTTTTTGCTAACTTCCAGGAAATGGGTGGTCACTTTCTTAATCCTTCCATGGGATTAGCACATGTGGAATGCCAAAGGTATATTTTCGCTCGTTGGTCTATCGACTGGCTAGAAAGATATTTCGTAAAAGCAAAACATATTTCGTAAGAAAAAAACAATGACATTTACACATTTCAGCAAAGGAATGACGAGGTTGTTTTCCAAACACAGAAAAGTCATTCAAATGGGAAGCACAAGCCTTCCAAACGTATCTTTTGTGATGTACTTTATATTAACTATCTGGTAATATTTGGTGGAGTCATTCTACCTCGTATTAGTGGATATTGTTTAGCTAAAGTTGCAGTTTGAAATATCAGAAAATATTTCGATATTTTACATATATACTCCAGAACTATGCACTGTGAGGAAAAATTGCTGAATGCTTGAATTGAGTTTTTTTCTGGACTGCTTCCAAACCCGAGGACATTTCACGTTTATTCTAAATCAGATTGTGATTCGCATTTATGATCAGCTGAGCTTGACTCACGAGGATGAATACTCCCGTGTTGTCATCAAAGGACGTTGTTTTTCTCTTTTGATTATTCGAATATATTTCGCTCGTTCGTCGACGCGCCCATCAGCAGCTTTAGTTGACTTCGAAACACACATCCAATGGTATGCAGTCTTGCTAGCTGGCTGTTGTTGGTAGGTCTTTCTTTTTAGTGCTTGTTATTTAGATATTTGAAATTTTATTAGAAATATCAGATCTGTGTTCTACCGAGCAGTGTTTTCCTGTCCTGCAGGTAAAAAGACGATGAGAGCGATTCACAATGCTAGTGCACCTTTAGGCCAACGAAAACGTCTTTCTGAAATTGACAAATCCCAGTTGCAGCTAATATATGACTGCGCAGGTATTTACTTCTTATACACTCTGTTTACTCGCATCCCTACCCAATGTTATCTGATGAAGAATGCGTTACTTCTACGTAGCTACTGGTAAATTGTTTGTTGTCATTTTGAACATGAGCTCAAAATGTTAGACAGCAGAGCAGGTCATTGTATTTTCTTACTTTCGTCAGATAAATCTCGATAACTCTGTTTTGTATACTGGTGACTTTGCACTTTGAAATTGTAACGGGTACTGTAGGAATACAGCACTTATTTGGATTGTGTGTTTGGCAGCTGTACCTTTCGACGGTATTGACATATGCACGGCTCTATTGAACGATAGAAGAGATACGGTGCTGATCTTTTCTTCACTTTAACGATATGCGTTGAAGATAAGTTTTGTTTTTCCAGGTCCAAAAGGTGGGTGGAGCAACTGGAGTGAGTTTGGACCTTGCAGTGACAGTTGCTTGAAAAAGCGCACTCGATACTGCACCAACAAAAACCCACTATCGTGCCGTAGTGCCAAACCCCAAAACTGGGGAATAGATCCTGAGGAGGTCAAGTGTACAGATGCCGAGTGCTATGGTATGTAGAGTTTGATATATTGGTGAAATACGAGGTGATAGTGTATACCAGCATTCGATCAAGTGTGATTCTACCTGTTATTGAGTTGATAGGTGCGAAGGGGTGTTTTGAACAGAAATACATTTAATATCTTTCTTGTTCATGTATAACTCAAACGATCCTTCGTCCATTAATATTGACCATCCTGCATCAATGATTAGTATTGATTATCCAATCAAAACAGTACAGTCATCTTACTTGTGGTTGTGATAATTTGACGAAAATATTTGATTTTGAAGTTTACAGAAAATGATACAGCCGAAGAAGCTCAAAGGCAAGATCATTTTCAAAAGAGAAGCCTTTGGTTTAACGATATTTCTTTGATATTACATTGACGTTTCTCAGACCTGAATTGATTCTGTCACATGATGCCTCGTTATCGAGGTGTATAACATCAGAAGCGTTTGTATACCATATAATGGGAAATCCAAAGTTAGCATAGCCTGTACCACACCAGGCGCACTGCACTTCACTTGCTTGCTTGGTCTGTTAACTTTCGCAGTATTTTTGCGGTTGGTAATTATGCTATAATTATCACATTAACGCCACCAGTGACTTCAACTCATTAATTATGCATGACCTAACGCTCTGATTCAATACAAACTGATGTTAATCATGAGGTTGCTATAGGAACACATGACGCTAACTGGCAAATAATTAACAAGTTTCCTAATTTGAAAAACGGAGATTCGCGCCAAAGTACGCAGACTCTTAGAGAACTTGATTCGAGCAGAGGCTCCGAGCAGGCCAAAGTCAGTATTTCCAAAGAAGAATGGGATTGGATAAGGATCTATTGGGGTCTTGAACCGGGAATCCCTCGAACCTCATAGAAACACCTTAATCACAGGACCAGAAATCCGCTATGATTACGCGCATTTTATTGATGTCAGTTTTTTGATAGATTACTATAAGTGTAGAAGTAACAAATTAACATCAGACACCATTTGATGATGGGCCATAGTCACTAGTTTAAGCGTGCTTTAAGTATCATGTTGGCTACTTTGGCAATGTCAAAATCAGATTTGGACAGTGGTAATCAAACAAGATGACGTTCATTCTTATACTTAGCATAGTGTATCATTTTTTTGGTTATTTGATACTGTTTTCCAACAATTAATGTACATACCTAAATGGGAAGGGGGGGGAAGCTTAATATTGGATTCCATTCACGATTGCAAGAACAGGGATATCTCTCAGAAACGCAATTTCAAATCCTTAGTAGTAGTAGGTCAACAGACAGATGCGATCAAAGTTCAGTGCTTCACCAGATTGACCAGGTGAAGACTACTTTTACGTTGCTATATACGGTGCATTTGTGATTCACACCGCTCTTAGACATCAGGAAGAAAGAAGAAAATTTGACGGGAAAGTCAAAACCTATATGGAAAATTATGTGTCCACATTGCATAAAAAGCAGAATTTAGACGTTCTTGGCTAACAACATCAATATAGAGGCTCTAAAGACAAGTTAGATGCTACTGATATTAAATAGACTGTTTCCAGACCTAGCACACCTAACCTGTTTGCTAGGCCTGCTAAAACTGGATGCTAATGTTGTGCAGCTTGGTAGAAAAATTAGCAATATCTCGCGAAAAACAAGACAAAGGCACTGCTACTAATTATGCTACGCATCCTAGCAAGAGCAGGAATGCGCGCCAATATTCAAACTTGTTGATTGCAACCTGTGAGATATGAAAGCAGGTGGCACAGTCGTCTGCTAAATAGGGTATTGAGTTCGCTTTGACCTAGCAAACTGCATTAACGTGCTGAAGTGAGCAGACTGCGAAAGAAGCTAAACTTTCTACAGCAGTCTGTGAGCAGGCTGACAAGTTGATCTCTGAAATTTTTGCAAAAAATTAGATTTCGACATTCTTCCCACGTCGGCAATATATAAAGGGTGACTTGACATCAACGAAGTAAACTTTACTGAATATCTTTGCAACTACGCACATTGTAGCATTGAAACTTGTTGACAAGTTATATTCCATTTATATCTAAACGTTGAGATCATACAGAAGATACAACATATCAGTTTGTTAGGACGTGTGATTTTAAAGTCTTACGTTTTGGAGGATAAGACCTACATTTGACGTCCATTTTGTCGGCATTCATGAGTAGCTGTCCACTTGAAAATCACGTTCTTTTGATTACAGTAAATTTAGTATAAAAAACTGGAAAAACGATTGAAGACAATGTTTTTGTTTCTATTCTAAAGCCAAAAACGTGCAAAATGTCAAAAAAGGTATGATTTTAAGTCCATTTCATGATACTTCAAAGCGTGACAACAAATAGAAATTTGGATTAATGGGCACCAAAGTGTACATTATCAGACCCCCATATTGGACTTTGAATTACACGTAAACCAGAATTTTTTACTGGATAGCTTTATACTAAAGCACTGGTACTCTAATCAATTTTCTTCTTGCCAAACAGTATCAAAAAGTAATGACTCGTTTTAAGCCAATGTGTGACGATATGAGTATGAAATCCGATTTTCCTCCAAATCGCCATTTGGGCCGTTTTTGCCCGAATTCGGCATATAATCATTACCATCTCTGAAAGACAAGATTTTCAACATATCATCTTAATATGAGCAAATACACCAAAACAAGAGTTCAAAAGGGACAATATCCATTTTTCGATTTGCAATCGATGGGTACTAATAGCCGTTTTAAACTAAAATTACATTCAAGGCCGAAAACAAACTATACATGTCCTGAGAGCAGAATAAACTTCCCGTCACAACCTGAAATATAAAGATATAAGTACGTAGTTTATGGCGAGATTTCTAGCAAGAAATTCAAAATTCTGATTTTTGCAGATTTGTCTTCGGTCACTGGTCACCAATTAAAAAAATTGAACCCTATATTCGGAAACTAAGTTCTTTCCTCCACATTTGCTTGGCAGGTCCCTTTTTCATCAGAGTCGATCTTTTGCTTCATTTTTAACAGAAAGTGAAAATAGTAAAAGCAGGTCAAGATTAAATTTGCCCGTGGGGAGCTTTTCAGCAGTGTATCATATGTTAATAGTTAAACCTGTTCAGGCCTGGCAGAGGAGGGGGGGGGGGAGGGTGTTAGGTCAGATTCCCCCACTTTCTTGCTACGATCGACTTAAAATTCCCGGTACAGATTTTAAGCCACAACCATGGTCAAAATAGTTTGCCATGTTGTATTTTTGACATATTCCATACTGCGAGTAAATGAAAACAGGTCAACAAGTACCGATCCGCTAATCAGGGCGGGAGGGTGGTTTTTCTTTGAGAGACTTACTATTTTTGAGCTTTTTGTTCCAAATATTTGATCCAGGGTTGCAGTTTTTCGTAGTTTTTGGCCCGCAGGAAAAATTCCTAAATAAAAGAAAATTGAGGCAGGCCGAAATTTTCCCCGAACCAAATTTAGTTGTCCATGTTCTGACCAAAGTTCGTGTCAAAAGGACCGTGGGCTCACGAACTATGGACCTTTTCTCAGCCCTGTCTGGAGCTATTTTTATGTTGATTCAATGATTAATAGAAGCATACAGACAAATGAGCAGCTTTCCTAGAAATAACTTTACCAACACAGGAAAGAGCAAGTAGTAAGCTTTCTAACAAGTGGTCAACCAGCCTGTAAGAGTTACTAGTTCTTATTTTACGTCTGTTAGAAAATTCTCCACTTTTTTCCTACTTTTCGTTAATTATTCATGAAAAATGATGACGTCAGCGAAAAATTCGGAGGTATAACAGGTTGTTCTCTACATTCTTAGCTATTACTATACCAAAGCTACCGTCACACCAAAAATTAGACTTATAGGTACAATAGTGGGGGTAGTTCTTGCCGTCCCCCCCGCAGTAGTTTAATATACATAAAAAGCCCAGATATAATAGGGTTAAAGACTGTAGGCCGGATTACAGCCCCTCTTTCATGCGCTCACTTGCTCAATCAATTTATTTTAAGATGCAACCCAGTTTGCACAGCTGGGTGACAGAGTTCAAAACAAAGAATCTCGCAGCAATGTTTACAGTGGTTTAACCGTTCCACGGGAAGCAGATGCATGCCAAATAAAGGATACCTGCTTGAAACCTGTCATCTTTTGACTTCAAAGCTTTGGTTTGATCCACGAGAGAACAAGTAAATGTGAATCGCAGGTTATAGGAGAAGATCTTTCTGTATTAGATAGTTGAAAGTTTTAACCATGGATTGTTTTAACCATGTTTGTTTCCACGCCGCTGACCATTTTGATCCGGCCCAACAGTCTTTATATTGAGTAAGATAGGCTAGCTTTTGTTGTTGGGTTTTAAATCGATTTTGCCACATGAAGAGATTTCTAGGACGATTTGGGTGAAAAACGCCAAAACTTCTACAAAATCGGGACAAACCTATCTCGAAAATACCTTGTGAGGCTTGAAGTATGAACCCAAGAAGCACCATTTATGTTTCATTTCATTCCTCAGTAAGAGGGTGAAGCTATGTCTTCGTTTCAGTAGCATTGAATTGTGCTCAGAGAAACTACAGGTGGCAAAATGACACTCACACGATTTTGCAGCAAAGTGATGCAAATTTACCAATCCTGAAAAACTTTACTTTACAAGATGCTTGATTGAAACAACTATAGTGACTTGGAGAGTGTCATTTTAGGTCTATTCTAATAAATAGCTTTAGATGCTCTATCAGTTTCATAGCCTAGCAGGTACTTTACAGGTACTTTTCGAAGGTTCGTGGAACCTGCCCCCCACCCCCCTCTCCCCGGCCGTACACCAGCCAAACAATCCCGCCCTTAATAGGGTTAATGGCAAGCTAAGGCTCCGATCAAGATCCCGCATATTTGAGGATATTTGGCGGTTTTCTTCTACCAAACCATTTAAGATTTTTTGACCGCAGGGACCTAAGAGATCTCAGAGGTCTTTAACCTCTTACATGACTGTGTGGTCAAAAAATCTTAAATGTTCCTTACCATACACAGAGGTCCTTGCTATGATTTCATGACCTGCCTAATATTTCCATGACTTACCGAATATTTTAAGGATACTGGAAAGGTTTTGGAACGCCTGTCTTAAATTCCTGAAAGCATCAATGGTTCAAACAGTTTTCAGCGACTCGTGTGAAAGTCTAGAAATTGTTTTGTCTAGTCGGTAAGTGAAATTTAAATTTGAGATTTCCTTTATACTTCGGTGTCACGTGACTTTATTTCATAACCAATTTCCTTATTTTGACTTTAATTCCCCGAAGCCTGATTCCTAGCAAATGACTTTTATCGCATCAGATTCGGTACCCATGGGACCACAAAATCGTATCTCAAATTTTTCGTATCTAGTTTCTTTCTCGAAATATCATACCTTATGCTCATAGCTTTTCATTTGCATTGACCAAGCAGCATGCAACGAAAATTTAACCGTACAAGGTTTTTTTTTTTTTTTTTTTTTGGGGGGGGGGGGGGGGGGTCTGGTCAATTTGACAAGTTTGTCTTAAACGTTTTCTAAATAAAAAATTCGTTGGAACCAAATGCTGGTGGCTTGTCCTAACATTTATTGAGAAACTTTTCGAGAAAAAAATTCTTAAGTATGTCACGTGACATCATAGTTTAGAAAAATGATTGGATTTACAAAATTTAAAGGGAAAATATTTCAATAGATGATAGAGCTCAACAAAACGTGACAGGCAGTTTTTATTTCGTGACAAAAGCTTCCGTAGTTCCCGAGAGTTCTCAAAGTACAGCAGCTATCATCTTGCCACTAATTATGCATGATGTCACTGGTGTCACAGTCAAATTATCTGCACTTCCTTTCCTAAATACCCCACATTGAATTATTGTAAAGGATTGTCTCTTTCATTTCATCATAAACCTAAGCGATATGTTTATGATCCCGTAAAGAAAATAACACAAGGCTTTGTGTTACTAAGGAAATAGCAATGCGTAGCACTGGACTCCGATGACATCATGAAAAATCAAGATGGAGGCTGCTTGATATTGATAGCAAATATCTACAGAACTAAGCAAGCTTTTGTTATGATGTTGATGAGAAATTCCATGTTTTTGTGTGATTTATAATCTATCAAAATTTCATTTTTTCACCTTTATTCCCCTTTAACGAAGCAATTTTGTGTTTTACTGCTACATGTTTTACATGTTTCTGCTGTGCAAAAGGTATACGCATCAGGATTAATGAGCCAGAAAAACTTTTCAAAACGAACTACATTGATGAAGATCATAATTATCAAATTCACCAAAAATGATACGTCATCTTTACAAATGATGCTAATAAAATTTTTGTTTCAACTTTGTAGCATGGGTATTGAGTTTACGGAGGGGGTCACATTGAACCCTAAGCTCCCAAAGATAGCTAGCTGCAAAAAACCCTACCCTTGAAGGTTTAACGGCGCGTGGCATCCGAGCCAGAAACGAACTTAAAATTTTGAGACACATTTTTCAGATTGATTCCTCCTCTTTCCATGTAAGGCAAATGTGATATTTTACGTTCATCTCCAGTGGAGTTATAGTTCAAAGTCTGCAAGCATGTATCACCAAATTTCGTCAGTTAGCTGTTCTGAGATAATCTGCTCATTACTTCCTATTTGCAAAAATTTCGGAACGATTTCGCAATGATTTCTCATTAATATTTAGGCACGAAAATACATCTAATCAGTCCAGTGGAAGACTTTAGCAACAGGTTAGTGCAAAAATGGCCCATATTCTTCTGATGATGGGTTAACCCTGCCAGACCCGGGCTTTTTTTGGCATCTCAGATCCGGGGGGGGGGAGGCCTAGTAGGCCCCCCCTCCGTAACTTCGGTTGTAGTAAAGCAGTAACCACGAAACTTGGTAGGAATATAGTCCATTGTGTAATGCACACGTAGCAGGTGGTAAAACATCAGCAGGTGGTCATTAATTATGCTGACGTCATCATATTTCAAAGACGACTGCCCCAGCCCGGAAAACTTCCGAAATTTCAAAATTCTTCTGAAAACGAATTATGAAAAGTTGTCAGGCGTCTAGAACGTTCGGGAAGTTGTAAATAGTGGTAATAACTTAGAAATAAGGGATAAAAGTGGGTAAAACACACGATTTATGCCCGAGAAATGATGTCATCATACCATATTCTACTATAACCCCTTGAAGAAAAATGCTGACGATATCGCACAACAGGTACCATGAAAATTTTCCTAGCGGCCAAAATACTCCCAGATAAATTTCTGACAAAGTCACCAAGTTTCATGTCTTTTGCTTCAGCAGTTCCAGAGCAATAGTTAAAAATGTGGAAGGGGGGCCTACTAGGGCCCCCGGGTCTAGTAGGGTTAAATTTAGCACAAAAACTCGAATACTAAAGCTATTATCTGAATCTATGCTATTATAATGTAAGGCAGGCTTTATTCAATGAGGAAATAGATTGCCAGTCAATGTTCGAAATAAGTGAGTGAATAACATTCGAAGATCACAACAGCAGCGCTATCAAGATGCACGTGTACAGGGGAAAATATAACTTTTTAAAAGCAATCTTCAGGAAAGGAATTTATGCGAGAACCCTAACATTGGGTTTTTCCCTGTGTTTTGAGGAAGAAGTTTCGCAAATCGAGTGTTAAAATTTCTACTCGCAAATGTTTCTACTCTCAAGGTACATCAAAAATAAGATCGGTCGAAACGTAGTGCAATAATTTTTAAACATAAGAATTCTTTATGAACGAGGACTGAAATTAAATTTGAGACAAAAGATCGGTTCTGGACAATTCGTCAAAAATTCGTTATTGCAAAAAAAACACAATATTTAAGTATCAAGCAGTCAAGTCGTAAAATTTTACTAATTCCTTGACGCTTTAAAGACCCATTTACAGCTCTCCCAGCCGGACAAATATCAATTGCAAAAATTCCATCCACAGAACTGAAAAAACGGCTTCCAGTAAGAAAAATCGGGAAAATATAGAATTCCGCAAAAATTTCCTCTGTAAATAATTTCTTCCCATAAGATAGTTGTTTAAGTAAAATTATAGCCTATGACCCCGTTTCTAAGACCACCTCGGATATACATCCATGGGCTTTTGAGGATTCGAGAAATCAATCTTTCTTTCAGTATTAGGTATAGTTACAAGGATTTCTTTACGAATGATCCCGAATAAGGTAGTGTAAGAGGTTGGTGTATCCGTAGACGGTGGGTTTAAAGCCCGGGGGAGGGGGTACTCCCATATACCAAGATACGGCATGTGCCACCCACCAGGGTAGTAAATTGTGCTCTATTTTCCTAAAACAGGGTTACCATAGAGCAAAAATTTGAATATATTTTGGCCGGAAATGCATTTTCCGACGATCTGGCAGGAATAAAAGTACTCGGATTCCGGGATTTACCAAACTTTTATCAACACCAATCAAATTGCGTAGAATGAGTTTCGGACCGCAAGAGATTATAAGCAGCCAAGGCAATGAGGACGGAGGAGAGTTTTTCTTCACTCG